>JAHBCN010001901.1:104322-169521 GCA_019359885.1 Listronotus oregonensis
TTGCTTCCAACATAAGTTCTAGCTAGTGTTATATCTAGTACTTCTTTTCGTCTACTATTTACAAAAGTTGATTTATTGCCTACATTTAAAATGTCCAAATTGTTTGCTGTAATAAATTGTACTAAAGACTCACCTCTTTGGTGTCTGTTTGTGCTTCCCCAGGGGATGCGGTGTGAATTTGTATCGTATCCTTTGATCAGCTGCGATCCCTTTCCTCTACAGCTTTTCACCAGGTCGTCCATATCCTTGGTTGATGGTAGATCAGGCTCATCAAAAGGTAGATATGCCGATCCAAAAATTAATTCCCTTGGCATGACCTTATCCTCTAACCTAATTTTAACAGCTAACAGGTCTCTGAAACAGAAATCAGTTAGTGGTAGTATCTTGATATCTTTTTTCCTATTATGCATGTTCTGGGGACGTCGGAAGTTCTACTGTATATCATTTTTCCTCCCAAGTCCCCTAAACTGCTTACTTTTCCTCCGTAGACCCAGGGTTCTAGTAGGAGGACCACATCGAAGTTATTAGTGGCGTTAGCAAGGACTGCTGTTGCTGCCTTGCTAGTCTACAGGTTGGCTTGCTTGCCCTAATTTTCCGTCCTGGCATCGTAGCGGATTTACTACTTTGGTTGTCCATATTGGTCTCACGAGTAGTAGGGCTGTGCAGGGGCGCCCGTGGTGCCCCTGCACAGGCGTCCAGAGGTTCCGTTTACGACACCTTTTGACCCCAGCGCTATCCATCCTTTGGTACGGGTTGCATAACGCCACTGGATTGGGGTTTAGGCAAAGAAGGGTTGTAGAAGATGCCATTCTCTACACATGGGAATAATATTTCAAGCAAGGTTTGGTTTGTGGTGGATAAAAAAGAAGAAATAATTTTTGGCTGGGGTTGCAATTAGGATTTTTTTCAAAGGCAACGCCGACAAAGTTAAATGGTTCTTTAGTTTGCAAAATTGGCCGCTTATAAGTAAAGGAGTATTTGCAGACTTTTTCTTGACACCAAACGTGAATGTGTTTTTGAGGCATTCAACTGGACAAGAAATTTTGGTGTCCAAATCCAAAATTAATTGAAAAGAGATATCTGCATTACTCTGAGTTTGCTTTAAAATTAAGCTCCGAGACTTCCTTGAACTCTGAATATTTTAGAACTATCGTCAGCAAAACTAGAATTTAAGGAAGCTAAATCGTGACGGCTGAATTGATACTAAGTATATAACATAGTGGACAAAGCATAACATTCTACTTGCAATATAATAGCCATCATTGCCATAATTACATTTTTTTAATAACATACTATTGCATGTTTGTTTTAGGTTATCATGGTTTATAATATACGCCATTTTTGTGCTGTTGCTGACAATAATTTGCTGTTCTTTACTGTTTGCCTTAAACATTTTTACAAATACCAGCTTTATTATGGTATTTATGCTGATATTTATGTATTCTTTAAGTATTATAATGTTTGGATTTATGATAACGCCGTTTTTCGATAAATCCAGGGTATGTAATTGAGCTAAGATCAATTTTTATTCCATTTAAAGACAAGTTAGTCATCGTTTTTAAGATGTAGAATAAACCTAAAAACGTTAATAATTTAACAATAATTACCATTTACATAACAATAATTAAAATCGAACGAATTAAAATTTTAATTCCTTTTTAATAAACATTTCAGCTTTATATTATTTCTTAAAAACTGCGACTAACTTGTAACAGAAACGTTAATGTGTTCATTTTTTAATTTTTAAAGGGTTTTTTAATTCCTTTGTGAGGTAAACCGTAAGTTCATAGGTTTTAAGCGATCTATGTACGATGAGTGTAAATAAGTCTAGACCCTGAGACCCGGCCCGAAGCGGTCCCTCCTTGCATGGCTAAAGAGTAACCCAAAGAATGTTTCACTATATTTATTTTGTGAAGAAAGTACCCGCCAAAAAATTAAGCGCCGACAAAACTTTATAGGCATATTATATTATTGTAGTTAATGCAAAAGTCCAAATAAAAATTTCATGAACCTTTTTTTTAAAGATCTATAACAAAATCCCAATGAATGTGGTGAGATATACATCGAGGAAATAAAAAGATCACTTGAAATTAGGGTTAAAGAATACAGAAAACATACAGAACGAGGTGATAGTCGAAGTCAGGGATTGCCGAACATGCTTGGTCAAAACAACACCGCATTCAATGGTCGGAAGCAAAAAACCATTCATTAAGAAACCCACTGGAAGAAAAGAAAATTTAAAGGAGCTGTAATAATTGTAAACAACCAGATGTATTTAGCATCGATATTCCGAATATCTGACAGCCGTTGCTGAACCGTGAAAAGTCGACCAAGCTTCGGTGAACAAGCGATAGTTTACAAGTCGTAGCTTTTAAGAATAGTTTTTAGTTATCACTTAGAAACGTTTGGAAATACATCACTAACGAAACGTTGTGTTACAATTAACAAATAAAGACAGTGGAAGTCCAAGATTTTAGTGTTATTGTAACCATTACATTGTCTAACATAAAGAAACGCTGTAAATAATTGTTGGATCAAAAGTTTATTCTATTGTAGTTCTTTCTTTTTTTTTCTGTGGAAGGCCTTAAGTCTAAATACTAACGTACCGTGGATGTCTTAAATAAAAAAAAAAATAGTTTTTTTAACGGAGTTTAAAGGAGAATGAAATATATCTTAAGGCAGTCTGGAAACTGTAGCAACAAAGTAAAAAGTTCAAGGCCTCCTAAGATGGACTGTTAGGTAATGCATTATAGTGGCAATATGTGTTGTTCTATTGGCAGCTGCTAATAAAGAATAATATTGGATAATTCCTAGAAGCAGAAGCTACAAAAATACTTTAAATACAGCTCATCAATGGGCAAGCATTAACTTGGTGAAAAGTAGAGGAGTGACAGTATTGTATTATAATTAATATATTATAGTTTATTTTAATTAACAAATTTCAAATTATAATGCCAAACTAAATCCATCCCCATCTACATAACTGATATACGGCGATAAGAAAGGTAACCAGAGAGCCAGGAATAAAGTTTAGGTGCGTATTCATGCCAGACCTGATCAAAAGCCTTGAATATGTAAAAGGCAACAGTCTGGGGTCTACAAATGAACTCAAGGTTTTTGTTCCACTTGTCTAGGATAAAGAAAAGAAGATCTGCCGTGGATCTTTAGCGGCGGAATCCGTTATTGTCTGTCATGTATAATTTTGTGTTTTTCTAAGAAGGTACTTTACAATTAAAGAAATGATAAATTTTTCCATTACCTTGCAAACAACTAAAAGAGATTAGGGTACATAATTAAAAGGATAAGTCTTAGATCCTTTCTTGGAGCTCTTCGAAAAAATGCCTGTATCATCGAAAAACGTGAGTAAAACCTTAGAAGCACATTTATTTAAGATCATTTCTTGTATGTAATCTAGCCCGACAATTTTTTGCTTCTAAATAAAAAAGTATACGCTTCATCTGCCTATCCTTAAAAAAATTTTCGGACAATTTCTGAAAAGTAGAAGCAACTGTTGAAGGAGGCAGGTTAATGGAAGGACCAAGGATAAAATTGACAGCAAAGTGTTTGGCAAATAGCTTGGTTTTCCTCTTTAGAGGTATAAATATTTTTGTCTTTAAAGTTTGGGGGTGAAACTGAATTTCTACAAAGGTGGACTAATGTTTTTGTAAAAGGACAGAAAGATTTACTGCCACTCGTGCATGAGAGGACTTTATCTTTTAAGCGATTGTCAAAACGGTCTTTGGTTAGTTCTAGTTTTTCTTACTATGTAATATATAACAAATTATTTTTTTTTTTGTATTTTAGACCGCCGGTATCTTGGGAAATTTTGCTGTAACGATTCTAAGTTTACTATATTTTATTCAAGTTTTCGTAAGAGACTCAAGTTCAGTGGCCTTATGGATTGTTTCTTTAATCAGTCCGGCAGGATTTGCTTTGGCCATGGATAAGGTAAGAAAAAGGTTTATTTAATAGAAGAAATTGTGTCACTTATTAAGCTCAAGAGATATTCGGTAAGACAAATTTCGTCCAATTATGACATGGTCGTTATCAAAATTTAGTTTTTTTATTCATGAACAACAACAGTTTAAATTAACATAGCCAGTCAAAAATGTGAACAAAAGGTTAGGTGTTAGTGTTTATGATTTTTTCATATTACCGTCAAAGGCAAAATATTTATTATGATTCCTACAAGACGCTTCGTTTTAGATATGAAGCTCTAAATGTTAATAAGAAAGAAGTTTACCATAATACTTTCGATAACAATAAAAATCCAAACTAAGTAATTAGTAAAAGTTTATTTAGTAATTTAAAAGTCTAGACGTGACTAATATTTTAGGATATGTTTCTAATTGGCTAAAATAACTATGTACGAAATTTTCTTATAACATTTTTGGGTAAGCATTATACAGGGTGTCCCATACTGTTTTGCTGTTTTTACAGAGCGCTAGTTTGGCAACGCTGTATAGTACCGCCACGACTCTCTATTTGTCAGGTCGAGGAAGGTTGCGGATTATTTAGTAACAATGGAGAGATAGTCGAGAAAACATCGCGCGCTCTTTGTAGAGCTTTATTTCAAAAACCAAGAATCGTACGTGGTGGCACGTCGCCTTTTTTGCAATTGTTTAAATATTCGCCGTGTGGCCGATTTACCGAGTCGTAGTTTAGTGCAGTCATGGGTAAAGAAATTTAGAGCAACAAGTTCGTGTGAAAACAAAAAGCCTTCGGGCCGTCCTCGGTCTGTAAACAAATCTGAGAACGTCGCTGCTGTTCGGTTTGCAACCAGGCGAAATCCACGAAGATCACTAAGGAAACATACACAAGCGTTGGGTTTTTCTAAATCATCTGTGCAGCGCTTTAAGAATTCGTGGGGTTTGATGAAAGTACTTGGTTTTAACAGGACGGGCCCCAGCCCACACCACAAGAAGATCTTTGGCAACGCTACGAGACATTTTTGCGGAAAACCTTAATCAAAGTGGGGAGACATACGTTGGCCCCCGAGAAGTCCTGACTTGACTCCCTTGGACATTTTTTGTGTGGCTATCTAAAGTCCAAGGTGTACCAGACACTACTACGCACTCTGAGGGCTTTACAATTGCGTATTCGGGCTGAAATAAACGCTTTTCCAAACAAAATGATCCGAGCTGTTTTCGTAAAACGAAGGCACCTGGAGAACATTATTTTTATAATAAAAATCCGCAATCTTTGTTAACATTTTCACAAGAAAAAAAAAATTTAGTAAAAAAATTTGTTTATTTCAGCTAAAAAACAGCAAAACATTATGGGACACCCTGTATAACAAAACAAAAAAAAATATTTTATTTTTTAAGGCATTGTTAATGGACCTAGCAGGGAATGGTGTAAATATTTCAAATGTATGGAGTGGACCAGATATGCCATTCGGCGGTAGTTTAATTATGATGGCCGTGGATGTAGTTTTATATGGCTGGATAGCCTATTATTTGGATAACGTTATCCCAAGTAAATTACATCTTTGATTTATTATTTTAAATTATCTCTTTATTTCTATAGACCAGTGGTCGCTAACCTTTAAAATATGTCGTAACCGATGTAAGGCAACCTAAACGAAATAATGCACAGTTATAGTCGACATACATGACAATGACATGTCACATATGATTTAATAAAAGTAAACAAAAATAACCAAAAACTAAAGGCCAGATACATTTTTTATTTGGGTCAGCGATTTTAGAGCTAAATCACTTTGCTACGCTATCACTTCCATTTTCGTTGAATCGATGTTTTTGCCAATGTTCTAAATAACACAATTTGTTATCAGTTGGATATAAGTTTTAATAAAATTTAAAACAATTAATTAAGGCATTAAAAACAACCTTAAAACTCTCGTTGAAATTATCCTTTGGGTTAGAACTAACTTCTACGGTATTCATCCTTCACTTAACCATCGAAATGCAGGGGAAAGAATTAGCTCCCATATTGACTTTCAATTTTATCTGCCAAGGTTGTAAATATTTTTCTTTGCAACGCTTAAGTTCTGATCATGAACAAGATTAGCACTTGTACATTCAATTTCATAGCGTTGCGTTGTTTAATTTTAGAAAATGTCCTCATAATGCTTCGTTCACTTGTTAACGGTAAAAATGTATTGCTCATTACTTTTACTTGTGTCATCACTGTATTAGGAGAAAATTAATAAGATTTTATAGCAGACCCTATATTGTCTTCTTTCTGTAAGTTAAAACAATAAATCAGTAGTTTCTAAAAATGCCTGTTTCACCATTTCCCTGTCTTCATAACGTTTCTGATTTTGTACAATAACCTGAAAATACAGTTTGATGCTCATGTTGGAGTCTTATTTTGGTCGATTGTTTTAAAAAGAATTGACTTCTGGCCCATCAACTGGATTATTAATTATAGTAGCTTTTTTTTCTAGTGGCAAATGGCAGAATGTAAAGGAAATTATTTTTAGAATTCGAATTTACAGTTTTATGATTTCTATCAATATTTATTTTTTTAAGTAACGGGTACAGGAGTTTTACTTAAAAGTATTATTTTTCTTATTTCAAATGAAACTAATAGGTATTTATCTTCTGATTACAAATTGCCATAATATTTTTTATTGCAGATTAACTTTAACTCAACCGCTGGATTATGACGTTTATTTTTCAATAAGCGCAATGTTGCCGCGCGTTGCCTATACATCCCGTTCTAAGTAACCCAGTTAGATCTTAAACACTAATGCGCTGATAAATTTTACCTGGTTCTAGCGTGGTAAAGACGGCAGCAGATTGCTTACTGCAGTGTTGCCGCTGCTTGTGTTTATTACCAGAATTTGCGCGATTTTGTTTTGTTAAAATATACTGTGAGCTATTAGAATTATCTTTGTGAGCTACTGGTAGCTCGCGATCGACGGGTTGGCGACCACTGACTATATATGACAAAACAATGAGAGAAATGTATAATTTAGTTTTTAGATTATTTCTTTAGAGCTTGTTAAAAATATAAAACAATTTTTAGGTGAATATGGCGTCAAAAGATCCCCATTTTTCTGTTTTAGTCCAGTGTTTTGGTGCAAAAGCAAACCTTCTGATAAGGTAATGGCTTTTTCATTGTTATTATTTTAAGAAAGTCTTTTGATATGATTTTATTTACACAATATAAAAATTAGCAATGCACGTTTTTTCTTTAATAAGAATTTTAAATAATCGCATTTAAAATTAGGATTCTTTATGTGTTTAGCTTATTTAAATATTATGCAATAAAATATTTTTTAGATACCTCTTACTAATGGTGAATCAGTCGGTTCAGTGGGATCTTTAAATACTGGAGAAGAAGGACTGGCAGATTTTGAACCTGTACCAAGAGAAATGAAAGGCAAAGAAGCTATTAAAATTGTTGATTTGTATAAAAACTTTAAGGTGAGGAATTTTAGTTAAACTTAAAAAAAATGTAACCTAAATTTAATTAGTTATTCACTACGTGTATTAATTTTGCACAATACATTGATATACGACTTGACAAATCTTAAATACGGTACAGATATAAAGAACCTTTAGGTCTACATAGGTAAAGACGAAAAAATGGCTAATTATTTTATAAATACATAAAATATGGCCTTATTGTGCAAGTTTTTTTTTCTAGCTGAGCGAGTAAGACTATAAACTTACAAGACCGATAAAGCCATGTTTATGTACGATGTACGTATAATATACAACATTTTATATACGATTACTTTATAAAACGGTTTCTAATACCTTTTGAAGTTTTGTTCTGTTACATTTTAAAACCCTTGTATACCAGACCTGCTGTTGTCAGTCTAAGGCAGTAACATCCATTAAGCTGCAATGTGAAAATATAATGAAAATATTGGTATAACCATATCAAAAAAACGTTGTTTGGAGTATCATGAAAAAGTGTGAAATAAAGTCATATTTCATTTTATTAGCACATAAAGGGCTACTTTATGACTGCTAAACTGTACAATAAACAATTGTTTATATAGTAATTTAATCGTGCATAAATTGGATTTATGTAAGTAATCTAGGCAAAATGTAATTAGATAAAAGTCAGAGCAGTAGAACTTTTTGTAACCTTCAATAAACTTACTAGTTGAAATATATTGATTAAAACATTAGTACAAATAAACACCTTTATTTTAAACAGTAACACTAGGAAATTACATTTTTATTGGCAGAAAAAGTGCGTTACAACTAAACGTTTTTCACATGGTCCACATTACTAAAAAAATACTAACCTTGCATTATTTTTCTCTCAGGAATGTCAAGCATATGTCAAGGGGTCAAAATAGTTTTACAGGGTCGGACTTAATTAATTAAACTTATGAGTTTTATTAAATCCTAAATACGTAACACTTCTCCCTGAACCAGATAGTGTGAAACATCTTACATTATAACTTAAAATACAATAATAAAGAAAAACAAACAATAATCCTATAGGTTTAACCTTACAGTTGGTTTAACAGCTCTACCAATTCTAGTATAATATTGTATATTACTATCATGTCTTACTGGAGTTATTAAAGTATCTTTATTGAAGCGAGAAATCTCATTAAGGAAAGATGAAGTGTCATTATTATTGAAATTATCATCATTAGAACAGTGTAAGCCCCTAGTGTCTCTTAAGACTGCTGACAAGTAGTCATGTTCATTAATGGGAGTGATGTCACTATCCACCAAGGACTCATTTGCTTGGTTATTTAGCAAAGCTACATCGGTAAGGCATGTATTATCATAAGTTAGGTGTATTATTGTCTGCAGGGGAACATAACTTTGAATCAACAGAAGGATCACTTCCTGACTGAA
Organism: Listronotus oregonensis; assembly: GCA_019359885.1. Lineage (NCBI taxonomy): Eukaryota > Metazoa > Arthropoda > Insecta > Coleoptera > Curculionidae > Listronotus > Listronotus oregonensis. Next base: position 113,124 of record JAHBCN010001901.1, read on the forward strand.
AAAAAATGTTGTAGTGATCTGTATGCACGAATTTAACCTCATTGTTTACTGAAACTAAATATGTGGTATGACTAAGCACTTTCTGGATTTTGTCAGGCACCCAAAAGTATTTATTATTTTTGTAAACCAAAATTAGCACTTTCTGACCCTCAATAAATTTACGAATGGTTGAACTAGTAACATTTCCTCCCTTAATAAATTCTGGTCTAAGTAAGGACAGATGAGTTCTTAGGGCTTGTTTTAGAATCATTTCAGAATAACTGTACAAGGGGTATTTCTATAAAAGAAAAAAAAGTTATCCAAACAATGTAGAGTCAATTTATTATTTTCAGAGAAAACTTTTGTTCTTATAATAGTAGAAACCTGTTTCTCTGCAGATCTATTTGTTTGAGGGTGGTTAAGGGGTGAAAAAGTTTCTTTAATACCATTATCAGCACAGAATCTTTTATATACTTCACCATTAAAAGGGGGCCCATTATCGGAGACTATTTCTTCTGGAAGACCCAGTACAGAAAAGCACTGACGTAATTTTTGAATGGTATTTTCTGCAGATAATGAAGGTATAATATAAGAATCTAGTCATTTACCATGTGTGTCAAAAATCAACAGAAAATAAGTGCTTTCTTTTTGAAAAAAATCACTGTGAATTCGTTCAAAGTTTCTAGTAGTTTTTGGCCAAGAGACCAAAAAGTGAGCAAGAAGAGATGAATGGATCTGACAGGGTTCACAGTGTCTCACAAATTGCTCGATATCAGAGTCTAATAGGGGCCACCATACTTCGCCTCTAGCCAACATTTTTAAGCGAACCATCCCAATATGTTGATCATGAACTAATTTTAACACAGCAGGGCGCAACTGGAAAGGAATTATTATTCGGTTGCCCCACAGTAGACAGCCATTTTCTAAAGTAATTTCATTTTTTCTTTGAAAATATGGTTTAAGGCTGGGTTCAATATTATAAGATGGCCAACCAGTTTTAATAAAAAGGCACACACGATTTCAAATCTTATCTTGAAAAGTGTACTTCCAAATTCCAAGGGCTGACAAAGGAAGTTGATAGAAATCTGATAAAGAGCAGACCCTATCACAAATTTTATCATTTAATGGTAATCTGGAAAGAGCATCTGCTATAGCCATTTCTGCTGGTCTTTTGTATTTAATGTCATAGTTATAAGCAGCTAACTGAAGAACCCATCGTTGTAATCTAGCTGCAGCTAAAACAGGAACGCCAGATTTAGAACCAAAAAGCACCCTCAATGGCTGATGATCTATATGAAGAATGAACTTGCGACCATAAATAAATTTATGGAATTTAGAAACAGAAAAGATGATTGCCAATGCCTCTCTATCAATCTGTGAGTAGTTTTGTTGAGTACTACTTAAAGTGCTTGAAACAAATTGTATTGGCTTTTCCTCATTATTAATAATGTGTCTCAACACACCACCTACACCATATGGGAATGCATCGGTAGAAATTACAATAGGCAACTTACGGCCGAGTGATGATCGCGTTGTTAAATTTAGCAATGAACTTAGCAGTTTAGAATGTTTAACAAAACGTCATTGTCAGTGTTATTCATTGATTTTAGTATCTTACCTTAAAATTAACACAAACTCTAATACGCTTTCCATCTTTGCAAGAGACAATAACTATGGGGCTTGCCCATTTAGCTTAACTTACCGGTGCCAGAATCCCTTTCTCTACCATATTATCAAGCTCTTGATCTAGCACTGATTTTAAAGCATAGGGTACAGAATATGCTTTATGGAACACGGGTTTTTTATTAAGAACCAACTAAGCCTTGATACCTTTAATAACTCCATTCAGACTGAATACATCTAGATAGTTTTTACTTAATCTGGAAATGAAAGGGATACAATGTAATAAACTGTTACAACTATCAGAATTATTATTACAACCATCAACAACTGACCAAAAAGAGAGTCTCCAATTTGGGCGTAAGGTATCAAGCCAACCCCTACCCATTAACCCCGTAAAATGTTTGATTAATCTTACAACTATTAACTCCAACTTATGTCATACTCCTGCATGTTTACTCAACCCCACAGATACAACAGCCTTACCAACTACATACAGTTTATCTCCAGCAACAGTCTTAATAATAGTTGAACAATTATTTAAAGACAAATGAGAAAATTTTTCCTTGTATTCAGTCTCTGACAGAACTGAAACACTTGCTCCAGTATCAACCTCCATTTTAATTTCAATCCCCTCAACATACACGGATTTTAATAAGGCATTATTAACATAATTTACCTGATGTTCAACAAGGTTAACAATCTCCGTATCAACATATTCAGTTGTCTCTACATTAAAGCTTTTCAAAAGAAGTCACATTCTTGATAACTTCTTACGGCAAACTCGTTCAATATGACCCTGCTGACCGCAGCCTCGACAGTTCCATTTTATGACTGGACAAGTAACTGGATTGTGAAAGCGTCCACACCGGTAACATAGTGGGTAGTCGCCCCTTAAATGGCCCTTAACCTCGCCCTTAACTATATTCACACACTGTTCTTGAGGTTGATCTTGTCTTTGTTCGTATAGGTTTAACTGTTTAAGCTCTGAAACCATAGCCTCTATGGCCACTGCAGTCTTACAAGCTTCAGAAAAGGTTAAATTTTCTGTACTTAACAGCTTTTTTTGGATGTCTTCTCGGATAAGACTGCAAATTAATCTATACCGCAATGCATCATCTAAAAATGTATTGAATTTACAATGCTGTGACGCATTTATAAGTCTTACAGAAAAATTAGAAACAGATTTATTTTTTAATTGCTGCAGTTTGTAGAATTTGAAACGTTCTGCAACCACCAATCAAGGGGGTGAAAAATGCTCTTTAAGGACATCGATGGCTTCTTCGTATGTCAGATCTGATGGGTTGCGGGGAGCAACAAATTTTTAGAATGTCATAAGTCTGTCCACCAATTAGGGTAATAAAATAGCTCAGCTTTCGACTTTCCGGAACTTCGTTTACAATAAACATTCATTCGCTCTAGATAATTTGTAAAACTTGACCCAGCACCACTGGGGTCATAGGGTTCAATGGATCCAATTAACGCTGCCATCCTCGTCGCCAGTTGAAATTTATTGATTAAAACATAAGTACAAATAAACACCTTTATTTTAAACAGTGACACTTTAGGAAATTACATTTTCATTAGGCAGAAAAAGTGCGTTACAACTAAACGTTTTTCACATGGTCCATATTAGTAGAAAAAAGGAATGTCAAGCATATGTCAAGGCGTCAAAATAGTTTTACAGGGTCGGACTTAATTAATAAAACTTATAAGTTTTATTAAATTCTAAATACATAACATTAGTTATTTAAGTTTTTGCTCTGACTAATTTCAGCTCAAGGCATGAGATACAGGGAAGTTATTACTACTCTCTCTGTGAGTGCTTTTGATGTTAAAAGGGCGCCAGGATTTATAAGCCATTTTATATAAAACTACGATAATACCCTTTTTTCAATCTTATCTTAAACTGGTCAAAATTGTTTAGTTCTATGTACTTATACTCACACACTTTACTAATACTAAAAATCTTACTACATTCAGCACATTAACTTGACTTGGATGCATATCCACGATTCACTGCTTCGAGATAGTTTCTGCTTGTGTAGTAGGACACTGAAGTACAAAACCAATGTATGCTGACATTGGACAGCAACTACATTTCCAAAAAAATAGGACTATCCAGGCTTCCAGCTTAAGGAAGCAGTCTTAAGACAAGAAAAGAAAAAATAATATTTAATTAAAACTCAGGTGTGCTGTATTAGATGATATATTCTCGGACTAAAAGGTCAGAGATTAAATTTTTACTTTTAGTCTAGCAAATAAGTTTTTTCTGAGTTTTCGGATCAAAACAAATCATAGGAATTTCTCGGTTAACGGAAGAAAGAGAACGGATATATTACGCAAGTCAAGTTGTTGTCCGAACACATCAAAATACCCTTTCTATGAAGAACTTACTACATTAAACCCATTTTAAAATACAATTTCTTATATTCTAAAGTAGATACTATCACTAAAATTATTTATTATTTAATAAAAAAAAAACATAAACAATGAATTATTGTATCAACTGTCAAAGTTTTAACTTTGACAGTTTCAACGATTATTTGAATCGGCGAATCAGGTACGGTGTGAGGAGAAAATAGCAACAGCGATGACTGTTGCTTTCTCTTTCTAATGCGACCATGTTTGCAGCGCTTTGCTATATTAGTCCTTTGGCTGGATACCTTTGAGCATGCCACCAGAGGTCCATGGATTCTTGCAACGGTATCCGAAGTCTTTTGGGTCCTTAATTACGAAAAAATGGTTTTAGAGGCCAAAAGTGGTCCATTTTTTTAATTCGCAGATTTTGGTCATTTCTTAAGGTTTTTTGTAATTTTCCCTTACAAATCGTTATTTCATAGTAAAATAGTTCAAAGAAAAGTTGTGTAGAGAAATAAATTACAAACATTTTCCATTGCGTGGAGTAATTGACTGGAAGATGTTCATGCGCGGCCATTTCCTAACCTTTTTTGCTGTTTTTATCGATTATAACGCGATCACGATGATGTGCTTGAATAAGAAAACAAAAATCGTCCAGAATCATTTAGCCTGCTTCTTGTTTTTCATTTGAAGTGTAGGGAAGGGGGTAATTTGACACGAGGGGAAATGCGACGCACGTCATGTTGGATAGTACTAGAACACATTTTATTGTATTTTTTGCATAATGTTTGTTTTCTCTGACACAAGTTTCTGACACGGGGTCAATGACGCCAGATAACTTGCTTGCGCTATATTACCACACTCTCCCCTACATCAAATAATCGACTAGACATTTTGACATGGTGTTTTCATTTTATTATTTAAGCACATCATCGTGATCGCGATATAATCGATAAAAACAGCAAAAAAAGTTATGAAATGGCTGCGCATGAACATCTTTTAGTCGATTACTCGACGTACAGAAAAGTCGCAGAAAAAAATAAAAAGTGTTTGTAATTATATTCTCCACAACTTTTGTTTAAACTATTTTTCCATAAAATAACGATTTGTAAGGAAAAATTACAAAAAAAAACAAAAATGACCAAAAACTGCGAATAAAAAAAAATGGACCATTTTTGGCCTCTAAAGCCATTTTTTCGTGATTAGCGAAACAAAAGACTTTGGATGCCTTTGCAAAAATCCATGGACCTCTGGTGGCATGCTCAAAGGGGTCCAGTCTCCAGTTTAAGTATATGTTTGAAGATTGTAACGGACAAAGAGGAATGTTACAAATTTATTATTAGTACTTTACTTTTTTATAAATAAAATTAAAATTATTAAAAATTTAATAAGTTGTGAGTTTAACACTTTAAATACTTTTAAAAAAGAACAACTGTTAATGTGATTTTCTGCTATTTACAAATTAATATTACTTTGTTTTCCCTTTTAGACTTTTCGTAAACCTGAGGTTAAGGCTATTAACGGCATTAACTTGACAATTTACCAAGGCCACATTACAGCTATTTTGGGCCATAATGGTGCTGGGAAAACAACTTTATTTAATATATTAACTGGGTTGACTGCCCCAACGTCCGGGACCGCTTATATATTTGGATATGACGTCAGGTAAAACAAAACCTATAGAGTTATTCATACGTGATAAAGGCTAAGCGGTTTAGGTAATATTTTAGTGCACTATAACGTACAGTTTCTTTGAAAAAGACTGCGTTAAATGTTTGTTTGTATTAACAAAATTCGCTTTTGTCAGTAATTTTTTTTAACGTTACAGTTACTGGGCTTTGATCTGCCTCAAAGTACTATTTGATTATTGCCTTGTTGTGTCTTGGCATTTCAAATCGCAAACTCATATAAATTACATCTCTACAAGTCTTAAAAAAAAGATCTGCTAGGGCAGCACCGGGGGGGATACAAATGATTTAAATTCTATATTGACAACAACGTATTTAATTTAAAATGGAATTAAGTGAAGATGATGTACTCGGGGCAAAATTAATATTTTCTCAAAACACAAGATAATTCTTTCCGAGACATAAGACGATGTTTTGCATGTTGTGGCTTATCCGTGACAGGTAATAAACATATTTTCATTAAAAGGTAAGTTGATTTATAGATAGCCTGCAAATTCATAGAATTTCTTTGCTTATTTCAGTACGGCCTACATTCGGTGTGACCATCCCCAACAAGGGTGAAACACGTGTAATCGGATTGGCTGGACCCGGGGTTATCCATTTACTTGGAGGCCTCGTAATTTTAAAACAATCAACCTTAGTGATCATACCACCAGGATATTTTATTTTTCTTGTCATTTATTTTAAGAGGCCCAAAGAAACTCCACCTTTTTGTTATTATTTATAACAAGGCTCAAGAAGTTTAATTTTATTTATACATATTATATATATATATATATATATATATATATATATATATATATATATATATATATATATATATATTATATATAATATATATATATATATATATATATATATATATATATATATATATATATATATATATATATATATATATATATATATATATATATATATATATATAAATATATAATATATATATATATATATATATATATATATATATATATATATATATATATATATATATATATATATATATATATATATATATATATATATATATATATATATATATCACGTGTCAGCAGCACGAACGTCCCTAGTTCGATTCTACCATGACTCTAAGAACTTAAAAAAAAACAGAAGTTCCCAATTCTGTTTTTAATAAAAAAAGTTCTTGAAGTCATTGTAGAATCAAACTTTATGTTGCTGGTCAAACGTGATACCTACTTAGCCATTGAGGCATCGTACTGAGATAAGCAAACAAATTCTATTAATTTGCAGGCTATTTATAAATTCACCAACCTTTTAACCAAGACATTTTTATTACCTAACACGGGTAAAGCACAATATGCAAAACAAGTTTTAAGTCATTGTGTTTATAAAATATTAATTTTGCCCCAAGTACATTATCTTCGGTTAACTTCATTTTAAATACTATACGTTTTACGTTGTGGTTAATATAAATTTAAATTATTTGTACCCCTCCCTCCATCGATGCTGCCCCTACGTATCTTTTTTAAGTCTTCAGAGAAAAACGGCTAATTTAAATAAATTTTTTGGCTGCTCTGTACGATTCTACCAAAAAATACACAATATTTATATTTTAAGTTTCTTCTTTTATAACAAAAGCTATAAATATAACTCCGTTTAATCCCGTTGGATAATCCTGTACAGTGTTTATTTTTTTGGAATTCTAAAAAAACCAGTAACTGACCAAGGGAAATATTCATCCGTCTACTTTTAGGATGTCTGTAAAAATCAGATAATATAATAAGTTTTGTAAAAAACATCAATGTCCACTGTTTTTTTCTTAAAAAAAAAGCCTTAACTGAATTTCCTAAAGATAAAAAAGTCAGTTCATTGCTTTTAAAAATTATATTTAACCACATCAAAATACTTTTTTTAGAAAATATTTTAAATTATCCAAAATATAAAAAAGCTTAAATAATTTTAAACTCTATATAGAAACTTATTAGTTTTTTTATTTTTAATATAGAAATCAAAACGAAATGGATCAAGTTCGTAGAATGACTGTGTATGTCCTCAACATGATATACTATTTGATAACTTAACGGCAAAAGAACATTTGGAGTTTTTTGCCACTGTAAAAGTAAGTATTAGTTTTAGTTATTCCTGTAAAAAATCTTTTAGTAAAAAAAAAAATCCTGATAATTTTTTAAAAAATGAAACAAAAATTATTTGATATTGAGGTTTACCCTTTTGTTTTTATATTAGTTTTTATTAAATTATAATTAAAACATAATATAATACCAATATATAAAAATATTCCAGTTGTTTATTTTTATTTCCTGTTTTTATTTTAAAGCAAGTGTTTTTCTTTTATTTAAGATGTTATGTTTTGTCTATGTCAATTAAAAAATTGTTTTTTTGTACCCATTTAAGGACAAAAATCTTTCATGTTGTAAAAATTTTTGTCCGCAAACGTTTTTCGTTTGCTATTAAATGCTGCATCCCCAAGGCGTTTAATGGTTGCTAAGATTTTATTTCTTATCTTTTGTTGAATGTGAAGTAATACTAAATTTGTTACCAATACTAAACAGTCTAAAAATAACGAACTGTTCGTCTTTTTTACTAATATATTTAAGAAAATAAATATAGTAATAGTAATAAGATTAGTAACATTACTGCTGAATTATAAGATCTTGCGCAAAAATTGTTAATAGATTTACTACCACAAAAGTCAAGAACCTTATACAAAAAGCAATAGAAGATATTTGGGGAGTTCTGTCAGCAAAGCTAAAAAACATGAAGTATGGTGGTTTCGTTATCACAAACGAATCTAGCCGGTCAGACGTTTCAATAACATTACCTATGAACACAATGCTGTTTTCGAGACTGCATATACAATGAGAAATTGTGCATTAAGAAACACAGAAAATCAACAATTGTCACTAGCTTCCTCTTTTAACACCAGCACCAACATTTATAAACGTAATAATTGTACAATTCGTATCAATCTTAAAGCAGTCTATAGAGTACCGCCTTTACTTCTCCCTGTATGTAAATGTGGAGTGGCGGAGGTTTAGCAGCACTTCCAGGGCTGCAGTTGGGGTTGTTCTTATAGCTATTACAAGTTAACAATAATTGCCAAATAAATAATAATTTGCTTAAGTTTACTTGATTATTTACACCATGACCAGTCATAGTTTACTATTTATTTCTGATTAAAATTAGGAGGTCGACAAAAAACTATTACGAACTTAGGCAACAAATTGCCGGTTAGGCCTCGTTTATTTGCTGCAGAGTCCAGCCTTGTCTATGATGATGATAATAAATAAATAGCTAAACGTTTATAATTTTAGGGCATTCCATCGTCTAAAATAGAACAAGAAGTAACCAAAACTCTTCAGGACATCGATTTGACAGATAAAGCAAATACTTCTGCCAGACATTTAAGTGGTGGTCAAAAACGGAAACTTTCAGTGGGAATTGCAGTAATAGGTGATCCAAAGGTATCTTAATAATTTTGGGGTTAAAGTGTAATAGAATCACCAATATTAAATAGATATTTACACAGATTGGTAAATTATTCCTAAAAAAAAATTATTCTGAGACCGTCGACACGTCTCTCTTCTCGTCTTGTCTCGGTGCGACTAGAGACTGATATTTGGATACAGAATGACAATAAATTATGAGCTTATATAAAAAAGGGTTTTTTTATAACCTGTAGAAATATTATAAAGTATTAAGGATATAACTAAAAATCAATCAAACAAGAAATAAGTAAATATGTAGCTAAATCCTAATTATTGCCTTTTGTGAGAATATCAAAAAATATATATTTACATCGAAAACAGATAAGTACAAATTTGCGCATGTTCTATGAATATATTTCCTTTACAAGATAAGTCGAATAAATGTGGAAAAATCAACAGAAATTTGCACAAGTTTTTTAACCCACCTATTTTTACAGAAATTGTATTGTGAAACTTAAAAGACTAATAACAAAACATTTATTAACAAATTGTCAAAAAAAATCAGTATTTATTAAAAAAGTAATCATTATTTAAGTTTTTTTTATACTAATGGCCAATAATATTATTTTTTTGGATGTCCATTTTTACATTTATTTGTAGCATAGCGACACTTTTTTTAAATAACAAATTAAAAACCAACGCTGATAAATGACTGACTATGTAAGATTTTCTAAAAGCTTTCTTTACGACTGACGCAATTAATCGTTGAAACACAAATCGAAAATCAAACCACAACTATTTTAAATAACCGAGACAACACATATAGTTTTTTTTAATTTATTTGACTTCTTGTAACTTGGCACTTTTTAATACGTTAAATTGTTATTATTAAGTCCTTTTTTAATAGATAACATAAAAGTACCGTTATTGGTTTCTTTAAATTTAAATTTTTAAATTTAAAATACACATGGTAACTGTTTTACGACTGCGCTTTTTAAATTAAAAAAACATTGTGTATATTTTCTAAAATATATGGAATTTATCAATTTTTACCTACACAAATCATTTTTCTATCAGGAGCGAGAGAAAAGCATTTCTTACGAGTCCACGAGACGAGACGGGAGGATGGCGTTTCTCGTCTTGCCTCCTATTGCGGCAACAAATATTTCAATAACACTAAAATCTTGGACTTTAATTGTCTTTATTTGGTAATTGATACGCAAAGTTTTATTTAGTGATGTATTTCCAACCGTTTTGAAGTGATAACTGTTATAAACATTTATTATTATAACTGTTATTAACAGTTATCACTTGAAAATGATTGAAGATACATCACTACCCCAAAGTTGTGTATCAATTAACAAATAAAGACAATGGAAGTCCAAGATTTTAGTCTTATTGAAACCATAATATTCTCATATTTCCAAGAGAGCTAATAATTATTATTATTCACTGGTATTCCTAAATTAGCAGACTTTATGGAAACTAAACATTTTCAGATTATAATTTTGGACGAGCCCACTGCTGGAGTAGATCCATATTCCAGAAGGCATATGTGGAATCTTTTACAGAATAGACGTCATGGTAAAGTAATTTTGTTGACAACGCATTTTATGGACGAAGCAGATATTTTAGGTAAAATAAAGAAGTAGTATTGGTTGTCCCTTTTTTTTTGTTCTCGTTGTAAAAACCCAATTATAAATTCTTAATTAATCTTTTATGATCCCTAAGAATATTATTTTTACTTAATGACTTTTTTATTTTAGCTGACAGAAAAGCTGTTGTTTCCAAAGGAAGTATACGTTGCTGTGGAAGTTCTTTATTCCTTAAAAACAAGTTTGGTATTGGATACCATCTAACATTAGTTTTGGAAGGTAAAAGCATCTTTTTTCGCGTTTTTATGCAAACTAACTTATTAAATATTTTAGGTAACGCTAAGGAACAAGCGATCGCCCGACTAGTTACAACACATGTTCCCAAAGCCGAAAAAGCTAGAAGACATGGAAGGGAATTAAGTTTTATTCTGCCACATAATGCGGTGGACCATTTCGCTTCTTTATTTAGTGCCATAGAATTAGAGCTTAATAATAAAAGTAGTAAATTAGGTAAAAGAAAATAATTGCAAAATGTGAAAATAAGTAATGCAATATTATTTATTTTTTCATAATTTTTTTTATTGTTATTTTTTAATTACACTGTTCTGCATTTTAAATTTTTTTGACACTCTTTGATATTTCTTTGGGTTTTTCATATCTACTGTAATTTTTAATACAAGCTATGTTTATACCTCTTCATATACAGGATTGGCAAGGCAAGGGCTTGGGAGCCAATTTTACTGTAATAGAGTAGGATACATATGTTATGACCCCAGATTAAAAAGAGAACGACAACAATTTCCCCTATTCCACTGTCAATACAACGACGTTCGACGGCGCCTACGATTCGTTAGGATATTGCCAACAGTGTTGTCATTTCGTAAATTATTTATTAGCAATTTATGGAGATTTTTTTTCAAAATTATACATTTTAAAAAACTTTTCTTTAAAAAAAAAAAGTTATGAGCTTAGCAAAAAAAAAAAAGAAATTAGTAATAAATAATAGTATTTTAGAATGGTTGGGGATACTTTATTATTTTATAAATGGGTATTTATTATTTTATCGAGCAAGCACATATATGATTTTATTTTTGATGGTTTTGAATTATGTAAAATTTATGACACGGGACAGGACTGCGTAAAAATGCAAACAAATAAATTGTAAGCTCCTTACTAGCAATCAACGGAGAAAGTCATGTCGTTCTGCTCGATAACCGCTTGTAGGCAACGGAATTCCCCGTCCTTTCTTTTCATATGCCATTGTTATCATTTACTACAGAGAACTAGTTAATTATTAATTCAAATGCAATATTTTATTTTATAATAATTTATTTAAAAATCGTTGGAATTCTACCATATTCGTGTAAAATCGTGAAATCAGAACAAAAATCTTATAATCTTACAAATAATCGTGAGATCTGGCATCACTGTCTGTGTGTGTGAGTGTGTGTTGTCGCAGTCCAGTCGAAGTATTCTTCTTCTTCTTGGCTTGGTAGATAGGACATCAGCCACTGCACGTTTTTTTTGTCTTTATTGCGCTCAAGCCCTTGCCTATTAAATTAACATCTCCTTTTATCGCACTGAAAATCTCTGCACCTAGAAATTGGTTTGCCAGACGTGTATATTTTTATATAAAGAGAGAAGTATATAAGTGTGAGATCCCAAATTATAAAGCATATAGTGAATTTGTAAAGATTAGAAAAAACTAAAACATGTTTTTGTTTTAAACATAGGTCATTTTGTTTGAAAAGAAATTTGGGATAGTTGACGAAATTAGTTGGTCTCTTTTTTCGCTTGTATTTAAAGGGCTGGTTTTACGTTTGACGGTCCAACAGTCGCTTCTATTAATTCATTTGCTGGTGAAATATTTGGCTGTGTTTCCAATTACACTTAAGTTGTCAGGGCAGAATTCCAAATGGAAATAAAAAAAGGGTTCTCGAGTAAAATTTTACAATTAATAGTATTGTAAGCTTGGATCAGTTTAGTTCTATAACCACATCTATTTAATTCTCCAATTTCTTGTTCCAAATGAAAGTTGGTAAATACACTTTTAAAGGAATTTCTGTCCTTGGCTATTGCCGAAAGTGTAGTTTTAATATTATTGCTTTTAAAAGTTCTCGAATTTGCAATCTATTAATAATTACTTCTTTAAGCTTTACTTCACATACATGCGCGGGTTTTCGTTTTTAATAATGAAAAAAATCTTTCTATTTAAGGCTTTAACAAAAAGTTGTTTGGGCGAACGAGGTATATAATTTTCTGCTGCTTTATTGATGATTTAATAAAGACGTTTTTCAACAGAATGTTGGTTTCTATCTCTGTTCCATTTGCATAAAAACAACAATATTAAACTCTGCAGTTCTGTAAGTAATGCAACAACTCTTAAATGCTTTAAAGGGTCATGTGGTAAATATTTACAGCATGACTCATGGGAACAGATGGTGGTTCGTTTCCATTAAACAATAAAAATCTTTAGACTTGTTTTCGAAAATGCAATGAAGGAAAGTGCTTCCAATCGAAAAAACCATGTTGTTGATGTTCCCTTGATTTTGTGCATGAGAAATAATACAACTGGTTTGGGTGGGGAGAATATTTATGCAGAACAGACTACCTTTTATTCCAATGTATTTTAATTGTTTTGTAACAAAAATAAAATATCTTTGAGAATTTTTTTTTGTTCAATTTTGATAAATTATTTGTTATTTGACTAATATGTTAACTTCAATAATTCAATTTGGAGGAATTATTTTCCTAATTCTCCATCAGATTGTGTAATCATTTTGGAAATTTATTGGGCACCGTTTGTTTACCATTTAAAACCAATCTGTTGTCCAATATTTTTTTAATGTAATAAGTGGCGGTACACAAAATGTGCATAATAAATCTTCAAAATAATTACACAATTTTGTGGATGATTAGTATACATTTTATTAGTGTAACTATTTGATATTTTTAGGGGTGTATTGGATTGTACGTACATTTCCGATTTTTTTTGAGAAACGGATTCATATTATTTCTTAAAATATAAGGCTAAGGGCAAAATTTATTTACGAAGTCACAACTTCTAAAAAAATAATATATCTTTATTTAGAATTCTAAAGAATAAGAGTTTAAACGCAGTAGGTTTTTCTCTTTTATTTTTTTAATGTTTGTTAGTGATAAAGTAATATTTTTCTGACATTGTTCAAAGGCTAATTATATATTTTAGGTATTTCAAGCTACGGTGTCTCTATGACAACGTTAGAAGAAGTTTTTCTTCACTTAGAAAAAGCCGATGATGAACCGGAAGAGACAGTCGACAATCTTTCTAAAAAAATTGTTAGAAATAGAGCCTTAAGTAGAAGTTTAAGTTTACAGAGCAAAAGTACAAGTTACCAGAGTTTGGAAAATGAAGGAAATAATTTGTTAGTAAATGGACAAGATTCAAAAGGTAATTAATATATTTACGTTTCGACACTGGGTTATTTCGATATTAAACTTTGTAGGTAACTGCTTGGTCAATAAGTTTTGTCGTTCTATAAAAGATGTTGCTAGTGGGTTTCCCGATTTATTTTTTTAATAATGGTAATACTACTTTATAAACACATGTCAAGTTTTATGTAGATTATTTAGCAAAATCGTATATTTACAGATTTTAAATTTGCCGTTACAGTATTTTTACAATGGAAAGTTGGATATCGTACAGTGATAATAATTCTTACTTTTGAAAGATGTTGTACCGAAACAATATTATAAATAATTGTTAAAAGTCTATGGGAACTATGGGGTTGTTAATTTAAAACGTGGTCATACAAGTGTTAAAGTCGATTCACGTGAAGGACGTTCAAAGAGTGCAAAAATCGTAGCAACAATACATAATGTGTTTTTGGAATATGGTCGGTTACCTTGGAGAGATTTTGTTAAAGCCCTAGGGATTTTATTAGGCCGGTAAGCGTTTGCTAACTTAGAAACAAAGACACATCCAAATGCGACTTTCTTAGCATTTGGATGTTTTTGGCAAAAATAACAGAATTGTACGGGCGTTGTTGTATGACTATAATCTCCACTTCTTAAAATTAAAACTACGCAATTTAATAGAAAAAGGGTAAAAATAACTAAAAAAACTGGGTTTATTATTTTTTTAATCTGGTTTTTTTGAATAAAGAACCTTTTAAGAATATTGTGTAAAAATTTGAAAGAGATCGGGGCAAAACTAACGAAGTTACAGCGGTCAGAGGTCAGCCGATTAAACTCACTTAATGTACCTTCAACGTACCACATTTTTTAGTATTTTAAACTTTAAAGCGTTTTTCATACAATATACGTTTTTAAAACTATTTCTGTACATAATTTACGAGGTAACGCTAAAGACTTTTTTTCAAATTTGTTAATATTTTTTATTTTACATTAACAAATAAGCCGATTTTTTTCGCAAAAATCACGTTTTTTACTTCAAAGTATTCCCAAAAAGTTAAAAATTAAAATATCAAAAAACCCTTTTAGTTTTTCTGGAGAAAGAGATTGTCTAACGAAAAAACTTTGGTTTTTTGACTTCAGATGATCCAGCACCTAGTTTTGAGAAGAACAGCAATTCTACTTTTTTCGAGACGCTGCCAAATAATTATTGCCATTGCCGTATTTTTCAATATTTTTTTTATAAAAATTTCACTTAATATTCTTCAAATGACATACTTTACTGTAGCACTAGTTTAAATAAATAGATTTTAACTGTGTCGTCCAAAAAATTGCAAAAATGTGCTTCTTTTTGCACGAATTAACCTTCCCCTCTTAAAGCCATTTTTTCAAAAAGTATAAATAAATAACTTGATACATGCGAATTAATAGTACTTAACTCTTTTTAGGTGGAGGTGACATACTAACAGACATTGGGGGTTTAGAAGCAATTTCAGAAACAAAATCACCCATCACAGGATTGGATTAGATAAAATTGAATGCAAAGCCAAACGCCTGTCAAACAATTTAGCTTTTGATTAAACTAAGATCTCTGAGGATGATTCGCGACTTGCAAAAACTTTATTTTATGATTTTGTTGCCACTGGTTTGTGCAGCCGTCAGTTTGTATTTTAATAATTACTTTCAAGGAGCTGAGACTGTAAGTCAACCTTTGGAGTTAAATGGAACTACTTATGGTGATATGAGTAGTGTGGCTATCTATAATGGATCAGAGGATGATGTTACTGATTTTGTGGGTAAGAATTTTACTAGCTTCGATAGTTAATACTAGAGGAAATGAGGCATTTACCAAATCGATAAAAAAGTAATTTTAAGTAAAAAATGATCCATATTTTTTTTCGTAACACTAATATTTTTCGAGTTATTCGCGATTGAAACTAAAAGTTTTTCGCGAAAAAATCGACGTTTTTAATGGGTTGTTTACGAATAACTCTAAAAATATGCATTTTATCAAAAAACTTAAAAGAGCAAAATTGAAGCTTATAAAAAAAAAACTAGAAAAAATATTATTTTATAATTTTTCTACAAGCAATACAGACCGAGCTACGACTTGTTAATAGTTAGCTTTTGGTTGTAAATGCTAAATTTAAAAGATTCAATGTCAAATAGCGGGAAAAGTTAACATTTTTAAGGAGAACATATAAGGCCTTTTTTAAAGTATATAATAAGACCTTTTTTTTAAAAAAAAAACAAAAAAAGAGTTTTGGTATGAAAACTGAGCGAGTTATGATAAAAAGGTCGATCCCTACTTTTTTTACGAAAAGATCATTAAAAACAATCCCTAATTCCCTCTTAATTAAAATAGATTTGCATCCTTATGCGATTCTTTTTATATGTATCATTAATACATCGTAGAGGTTTAACTAAATTAAAATGCTTAATTTTAGAAAAATTAGAGAAAGTGAAAAACGATTTTCCGCAATTTGGCAAAAATAGCCATTTTCTTCAAAATACCTCCAACAATACTCGAGATACGAAAAAATGCTAGAGCACCGAATTTTAGCCTTTTTAATAACAAAGACTTTTCATTTCATAGATTTTTCTGTACAATGAATATTTGGATAGATATTGCCGTTTAAAGCCTCTATTTACAAGCGAGCACCACCTTATTCTAGCCCTTTAAACTCATCCCATTTTAAAACTAAGGGATTTAAAAGGTTTAAATTTACATAGCCTTGTAGCTTTTTAAAAAACCTCTATAATTTTTTTTTGAAAAAACTTTCTATCATGAAAACTAAAGGAGTTGTGTTAAAAAAAACAATCTACTTTTTTTAGAAAAATTCGAATAGTCCACTTCGGAGCATAATATTCTATAAATACTTTTACCGGTATAATTTTGGTATGTTATTCTACTTCTTTTTCTATTTATATCTATTATGTTGGTTTATAAGAATCGCAATATTGTAAGGTGTTTTAAGGATAAAAAAATTGCAAAATAATTAAATTGGTAATATTTCAGGCAGTAATATTTTCAATTATTAAATCTGTCAAGCTATTAATTTTTTGATGATAAATCTTCTTTTTTTAATTAACCTAACAAGAGTTCATTTATATGGTCAAAAAGTTGCGAAATAAAATTGGTACATATTTTAACCAACAGCATTATAAAATTAAATCACTATGGTAAATTAATCATTTTTTGAAGGTAAACAAGGGTTGATTTTTAAGGGTTGAAATATTTTAAAATTGCATTCTAAAGCATAAAACAAACATTAATCAACCATACAAACCAACTTTTAGCCATCTTAAGGTTTAAAATGTTATTCCATGAGTTTTGACTATTAGGGGTAGTTTTCACCCTTAAAAAACCAAAGGCGCCCCCATGAAATAGAATTTAAAGAGGAGGGTTAGAAGCGCCCAATTATAAATTTTTATGCAAATCGATTCAGAACAAAAAAATTGCGAGGTTTTGCCATTTTTTAGCTTCACTTCCGGGACTATAATTATGTAGCACCAAATCGTTTTAATTTGTCTTTTTTTTGTAAATTTCATAAGGGGTGGTTATTTAAAGATTGAGTAATGGTAGTAAAATACTTTTTATACCTGTTAAACTGTTAGTTATTTTTTTACAATAAAAGCGTTATTAAATAATTTAAAGATTAAAAAAAACATTTTTTTTTGTAATTTCGTTATTAAGGGTGATTTTTAAGGGTTGTTAGATATAACTCACAACAATAAATTAGATTCTTTCTACATATTTAGCTATAATTTTAATTTACATAAGGTCTACTACTATGGTTTTTAATTTTGAGCATAAGGGGTGGTTTTACACCTAAAAATAAAAAACACCCTAAGGATATATAAACTTTGATCTAGAGGGTAATAGTAACTTTATTCTAAATTTTCATAAAAATTAAAACTGTTCAATTATTATTTTAAATAGTAATTATTGCTATTTAAAACGCAAAAAGATTTTTTTTTCATTAAGGTGATACCCACATTTTTTAAGGCATCTTTAATGTTATTTGATACAAAAGACACTGATAACGGTAGCTTTACATGCTTTAGTAATTACACAACACGCTCTTTTTTTCGAAACTTTATGTTTGCCGTAAGCAATATAAATACACTTTTTTAGATCAACTAATAAATCTTGGTATTCGACAAGTAGACGAATACAATGGAAACTTTTCATCTTTACTTGAATTCGCTCCACACTTGGGTGCTTTTAACGTGTACAGCTTAAAGGATGGTGACTATAGAATAACCGTTTTGTATAACGACACATTCCAGCATAGTCTACCCGTTACTTTAAATATGCTAAGCAACAGTATCTACAGGTAGGAGTATTAAAAATATTAAAAAAAAACTGTTTCTAGTTCATATCATCTTTTTCTCTTTAGGTTATATGTTCGAAATAGCAGTTTAAATCCTATAAAAACAAAGGCACAACCCTTTCAGCAAACCATGCAACCAGAAGGTATAAATATTGGCTCGACTACCGCTACCATATTTGTTGGTATGGTTTTTGTCATGGTACCTGTGAGTTTGGCGATTGATTTAGTTTACGATAGAGAGGTAAGGATTAAAAAAAACCATAAAAACTTTAAAAAGTCAGCATAAAAAAATTAGAAATTATATTAAACAGTTTTGATTTTATCTTTTATAGTATCTAGTTAAAAAATAAAATAATAAACCAAGCGTTATCGTTCAAAAAAAAAAAAATGTAGATGTGGAAGGTGGCAGGCATGTTTATACTGGAATTTAAAAAAAATGCATATAACAATAATCAAAATATGCCTTCTCTTAGAAAGGGCCAAAATTTTTTTTAAATGTAATAAAAACGTAAAAAAAAATATAACGAAGGTAAGTTGCAGTACAGAAAAAATTTCCGTATCTTAATTTGCTTTGGGAAAGTTTTGGCAAAAAATAGCCAAATGCTTTACGATTTTTGCAAAATAGCAATGAACAAAAAAGCAAAAGGTAATTTTTGGATGATATTTTTTGACCTTTTAGATTTCTTTGAGGACATCCATATTTGGTCGTAAAGAATTTCATGCTACGGTGAAACATCATGCCAAATTTTGTTAAAATTAGTTTAACAGTTTTTAATAATAGTTTTGCAATCCAATTTTGTATAAAAAATGGACAATTGTTTTTTAATTTTTCACTCTTTGTTAAATTTCACCCATTTTAATTTACAATGCGATAGATACTCGGCCGTTATACATTCGCATTTTCTTTCACAAACTATAGATCTAAAGCTTCTCACGCTTTCTCGAAAATAAAAATTAACTTTTTGAATGTTCTCAGCAATTGTTTAAAGTCATTAACATTTTTGCTATACACAAATTGAAAATATCTGCGAATTTTGTATAAAAAATTTTATTGAATATTTTACTTATGTATAAATTTTCTCATAAGACACGTTAAAAATAAAAAAAAATAGCGGAAATTTCACGTTGCCTAGACAACGGGGTATTTCCACTTGCTTACAAACACAAAACAATCGAACCTGTTTGTTTGTATTCTCAATTAGAAAGGTCAAAATCAGTCGATTTCGTCATGTACACGATAAATAAATAAAAAACATAATTAAAAAACGATTTCAGTTATAGTTTTAATTATGTTGCATGAAATTAAAAATTGTATGACAAAAAAAAAACATTTTAATAGTATAATACTCCCATATTCCTCCACCTATTTTCCCTAAATACCGCTGGTCATACAAATTTAACCAGATAATTTTATTCGCTTTATACCACAAATTCCATCTTCTTTGAACTTGGGAATTTAAATAACAGCTTTTAAAAATATAAATTTTATGCATTTGGTATTACCCCAAAATATAATTTTAAAATACCTACTCGAAAAGACGCTTTTTTTAATACGTCAAAAATGTCAATCGGTCGACAAGTTACCAATATACAGCTGTCAAACTTGACAGGCGTTTGTAAAAATTTTTTCTTTTAAAAAAATATAAAAAATAATGATACAATAATTCTATAAAAACCCGTTTATGTGCAAAAAGTCAATATCGATCGACCGATTGCCAATTTAAGTATGTTAAAAAAAGCATTTTTTTAAGTGCTTTTAAACCATATTTTAAATAAAAACTTAATTAAAAATTCGGGAATATATTTAATTTAATTCTAAGCAAAAAATTGTTAATAACTTAAACGATTGCTGAGAATAAATTATGCATAAAACTATGGTTTTTTAAATTGCTGTTTAAAAACAAAAGGACCCTTTTGCAATTCTAAACTTAAAATTCTATCTTGTAGAAAATTAAATTATGAAACTTTTTTCTATTGCATTGTTTTTCTACGGCCAATATTCACAAATTTATAGGCGATTACAATATATTGTTGCAGAAACATCTAGCAACATAAATGCTATTTTTCTATAGCTAACATTCCTTTCCAAATCTTTTTAAAATAATAAAATCTATTTTTAATCCGAAAATTTTTTCATATAATTGTAAAACCCATTTACTAAAATCAAAAGCATCCCAAACAATTCAATTATTGGCCCCTCTAACAATCTAAAAATAGCGAAACAAAGAAAACCGCGTTTCGATATGCATACAGGTTTTGCGAGACTGGCTTTAGATGAACTCGGATTGGGCGTTAAAAAGCATTCTCAGAACGCCCGAAGGGGCCCGGGAAACTTTGAAGTGGACCGGCTCGCCAGCAAGAATCAATAGGCAATTGCTAACGTAAGCTTTTGCCTAAAGGTTCTCTAGCATTTCAAGCAGCAAATATTTGATAAAGTTTAAACATTTTAGTAACGTAATTACTTTCTTCGTGTTAGCAAAGAAAGGTTCACATCTCTTTCTGTAACCAATTCAAATTATGGTTTAGAAAAGTATACTTTCTCAGCTAGTAAAGCTTTTTAAAAATTCTTTTGGTCAAATTTAATTGACATAACATAAAGTTCAAATTTAAAAGGTGTAATAAATAGTAAACTGTACCATGCAGGTTTGGTTAAAGAAGTAGTATTTATTAGTGTTTTAGTGAATGGTATTTGGAAATTGCTGGATATCAAGATAACATCTAAAATGTTTGATAATATAGTTTGTCGATAATTTTCAGTATAGGAAGTAATTGTCCAAATTTTAAATTTTTAAAATTTCCTTTTTAACGGGTTATTTAAAAATTTTTTTCCTTCTTTATATTTTAGGAGTAAAAAAGAATTCCGGAAAATTTGTCAAGGAAAAAGTTACTTTGAAATTATACATTTGTAAAATTGATTTAATGCTGATCCCCGTGGGGTATCCACTATGTTTTGGATAAAAACTTTTTTGAAATAAAAACTTATTTAAAACTGTATTGTTGTTCTAATTACAAAGTATTTTACAGGAGTTCAAACCTTAATTTGCACCTATTGTTTTTCAGTTCATAACAACAGATCTGTGCCTATAAGGTGCGGAGGCGTAAAAATAACGTTTCCCCACAATATGTTTTCTTCGCTTTTTTAACCACTTAGTTTTTTTCCTTTCGGCCTTTTTAAGGACATACTTGACACTTGTTTAATTTTTAAAGGTTTCCAGCCAAAACCTGCGTGCAAACTCGTACGACCAACCAAAAACAGACA
The DNA here is from genome assembly GCA_019359885.1 of Listronotus oregonensis. Lineage (NCBI taxonomy): Eukaryota > Metazoa > Arthropoda > Insecta > Coleoptera > Curculionidae > Listronotus > Listronotus oregonensis. The sequence continues at coordinate 134,763 of JAHBCN010001901.1, forward strand.
ATTCTTTGCTATTTGAAATTTATCTGATATTTCTTCTTCATTTTAGTTAAAAACAAAAAATCAACTTCGGGTCAATGGACTATAAATTGTACAAATTACTTTATATTTTAATTGCAAAATGGATGTTTGGCATCCTATTATTATGATGATCGCCTTTGATATTCCGGCACTAAGGGAATGGCCGGCTATTGTGGTCTTTAGCTTATTAATATTTATATACTGCCCCTCTTCAATATTAAGCTGTACATGTTTGAGTTATATATTTGATAAAACCGATTCGGCGCAGTCTATTTTACCAAATGTAGCCACACTCGTCGGATGGATACCGTTTCTGTTTGTAGTTTTGTTGGATATGATGAATATTGGTAAGTAGCGATCTATTTTATTTAAAATATATCTAATGGTAATTCTTTAAGAGTTGGTTTGTTTTTTGTTTTAACATATTTAGGTTGTTACGTAAAAAAAAATTGGTTAAATGTAATTGTCTCCTTTTTTTACTTACCAGCTTTTCGCTCTCGTGGCTGTTTTTTTCCGTTTACGCGGAAAAATTTGGTAATTAATTAGAATCGGTTCCACCTATTTTTGGCGATAAAAAATCAAAAATAAATTTACATGATTTTTTTGTTTTATTTTACAGCGCATTTAGGAATATTTTAAGAAAAATAAAAAAAATCGTAGTAATTTTTATTTTAAAGATAAAAATGGGTGTTTTCAGTATTTCGTCAATAAAATGCATCCTTTTAGTCAAATAATTTTAGAAAAAAATATATAATTAAACAATATTAATATTTAGATAAAAAAAAATTAATCGAAAATTTGATATTTTATTTTTTTTAATTTTTCTGTTTTTGAAAAACTTTAAGAAAAAATTTTTTTAAGATCACGAAAAAAATTTATTTACAAATTTTGCAAATTAAAAAAAAAAATAAAAAATCGAAAAATGATTATTTTTTAATGGTTTATTTAATAAACATTAAGAAAAAAATTCAGTTTCACGAAAAAAAAAATAAACTTAACAAAAAAAAAAAAAAAATTAATTTTTAAATTTAAACTTGGAAAATCAATTAATAAATATTTATTCATTATATTCTTCAAGGAAAAAGAGAATTAAAAAAAGTATGGATCTAAATTTTTTTAATTTTTTATAAAAAAAATAGGTAAAGCCGCGATTTGACAATTAAAAAATCAACATTCGATGGGAAACAACGACGTTTTTCTGCCCTTCTAGTCATTTAAATTAAAAGTGTTAGCCCCCTAAAAATATTTTAGAGGTGTCCTGAATTTTTTTTAAATTCTTAAGTTTAATATAAAATAGGTCCGAATATAAGAAAGTCAGCTTATTTAAACAGGTAAAAGTTTCGGATCTTTGCCAAATTATTAAAAAAAAAATATTTTTGAGATTTTAACCAAACAATATTTATATATAAAAGATGATCATTTCGTTTGGACATGCTATCTATCTAAATAAGCGAAAAATATAATTTGGGAACACGGTTGATTGGTCGAATTAAAAGAAAGGGGGAAAAAAAGAGAAAAGAAGAGAAGAAAAAAGGGGGAAAGGAGATGAAAGGGAGAGGGAGATAGAAAGAAAAGGGGGAATAAAGGAGGGAGTTAAAGAGATGGGGAAAAAGAAGAAAAATTCACCCCCCTTTTATTATTTTCTAATAAAAATGGCTTTAGATAAATTGTAAAAATAATTTTTATTTAAAATCTCCAAAACTATTCTTTAAATAATTTTTTTTGTAAATAATTAAAAAAAAAGGGGTTAAATTTTCATAGGGGGGAGTCCAAAATGAGAATTTCCCCAAAACTTTTTTTTTTTAACCCTTTTAAAATAAAGTTAATACTTTCTATTTTTTGAGTTATCAGAAGCCCGAATAGCAACTACAATATTTATAACTTTAAAATGACATTTTTTTAATACAAACTTTTATTTCCATTTAAACCCCACAAGAAATGTTATTAAAAATTTTTAAAACGTCTTTTTTAATTGAAATCTTCCCGAAAGTTTCTTTTAAAATTTTTTTCCCCTTTTTTTCCCCTTTTTTGGCGAGTTTTAAAAATTTTTAATATTAAAGGTCAAGTAGATTTTCGAGATTTTGTGATTAGTCAGTGTATCAGTAAATTAATAAGTGACCTTTTGCTTATATATGAATAGACTTATATTGTATTTTAGGTAAACGGGTGGCTTTGGTTCTCCACTGCATTTTCGCCTTAACAAATACTATGTACATACCATATTCCATAGTCTATTATATTCAACGTGTCTACTTATTATGTAAAGTCAATTTAGCCTGTGATAGATTAACTTTAGCTAGTTACTTTACTCCGGAAATCGCCATATTATTGGTGGGAATGATACTCAATATACCCTTGTGGTTCATGTTACTTAAAATTGTGGATATTACGAAGAGTGGGGGCAAGGCTAGTGATGCGTTCCAGTTCTTAAAAAAGGTATGAAGAATTTAATTTACTTTTTTTGTTAGGTTTAAAGTTAAAAAAATATTTATTTTGATGACGTGTCAAGTACTGAGCTAGAGTATTTTTTTTAGAAGAAAAAAGAAGATGTTATTAACGAAGTATTAGAAGCAGATGTGGGTGATGATGAGGACCAAGATGTAAAAGCCGAAAGAAACAAAGTTTTAAATTTAACTAGTTCACAAAAAGGAGCACCTCCAGTAGTAATAGTTCAAGTACGAAAAATTATTTTTTGTTAAACAGCAGTAACAGTATACAAAAAATTATTAATTTAATTTTTATAATTTTTAGAATTTACATAAGGAATATAAAACTAGAAATAAAACTTGTTGCGCATGTTGTTTCAAACCAGAAGAAATTGAGGAAAAGACCAAAGTCGCTGTTAAATCTTTATCCCTCGCAGTAGATGCAGGAGAAGTTTTTGGTCTGTTAGGTCATAATGGCGCTGGAAAAACAACTACCATGAAAATTATCACTGCGGAAGAGGCACCAACTAGGGGAAAGGCAAGTTAAATTTATAACCCAGACACAAAAATTATTTTAAAGTAATTATTAAACGTAAGTATTGCCTTTTTTAAATACGCTGTCTTCACTATAAATCTTACTGCAAACAAATGTTATTTTAAAAAATCACAAGGTACGGCTGTGTAAAAACTATGGGTTTTTAATATCGCCAAGCTTTTTATTTATTTTCTTAATAATTTAATAAGTATTATTATTTTTAATAAACTCTCGGATTTTTTACCTGCAACCTTCGTGTATTTTTTAGCATTGTTTTGGTTGGAGGGTTTCCAAGCATTTTTATTTTATCAATCAGCAAAGGCTTTTAAAAACTTTTAAAAAATTGCTAACATTCTGTATTAACCAACAAATTCTAAAACAGCAGTTATATATTTAAGTACATATGCTCTTGTTTTTTCATCTGTCTTCCAAGGCCTACTAATTTTAAAGTACCTTATTGGCAAATAAAAGACTGTTTTATCTTTTCATAGTTTCAATCCGTAATTTGTAAATATCTTTCTCACCTGTCATTGTCCTGATGCACTGTTTTTGTTCCATTTTTAAAACTATGTTTCTTCCAGGTTTTGCCCAGCTCTTCCTCTTTAAGCAGCCCCGTTACGGGCAACGTGACTTTACAAAAGGATCCAACCAACATAATTTCTTTTCAGGGCTCTGAAAGCCTTGAATTTTACCTTAAATTTTCCAAAAAAATTTTTTATCTTTGCAAGGCAAAAAAAATGGAATGACCCGAAACTGGGCACGCACTGCTGAGCGCCAACCATCTTCCCCTTGGAAAATTCCTCGTGCGTGGGGCTCTCAAAAGAAACAGGTATAGGAATCTTCGTTACGGCGCTTAGCCCCAGCAAACTCTTCGTTTGTTGAGTTTCTTTGTCTGATGGTAAAAGCTTTTGATACAGCGCCTTTAAACAAATGCTCTTCTGAAAAAAAACTAACCATTTATTTTAATTATGCCAGCATTTCCCCAACCCTGAATCCAAAAAAGGCCAAACAGGAACTGCTGATGCACTGTAATGTCGCCATAATATCTTAAAACTCAATGTTTTACCCTCCTGACCTACAGCTTTCTTTTGTAAAAGCAAGCCACTGTATATCAGGCGCTATTGAAGTATGTGATTAAGAAAATATGAAAAAGGATAATCACAACCAAAACATACATATTTTTTTCAATGGTTAAGCTGCTCTGAAAGCCTTGAATTCTTATCATTTTACATCCAAGATCAAGATGAAGTGCCTGTACGAACTAAAAGAACTTGTCGCAAAAAAAGGGGTTCTTGATACCCACGAATGAAAGGCAATGACAAAGCAGGGTGGGCTCTTCCAAAGGTTTAAAGTGCTTAAAGCCAATTTTTTTGACCATCACAACATGCGATGAAAACAACAATAACCAGATGGTATCAAAAACACCATTTAGATCGTTGGCATGCGTTACCTGCTTAAAGACATAACCACGCTACTTGACTTTTCAAAGAAACTCATTGGTTGAGGTCCTCAGGGGCACTCAGATAAAACAAAAAGTGGTACTACAGGTCACTGTGCAAAAAGTGGGCATACACAACGGTCACACAACATCCAGCCTTTTTGAGAAGGCGAAAGGGGAAGAGAAAACAGCCTTACTATATATAAAGAGCATAAACATTGTGGTTGAATTCTATTATATGTAATTAAGGAGAGCGGGATCTATAACAAGAAAGAAAAGCACAATAAGCAAAAAAGCTGCAGTGTAAAATATTTGCATGCGATTTAACCTTCTTAAACCAACCAACCAATCAACTTACTCTTATTTCACTTCCTTAGATTCTATCTTCGACACTTCGGCTCATTTTGAAATTAGGTATCAGATATTTAAGAAATCTGAGGGCTAATGTGTTTAGCCCAATATATTTCTGACTTAGATTAGCTTATGTTTATAAATAAGTTGGTAAACTTTGTAAAAACATTTAATATAAAGTTTTTATTTAGGTATTTATTGGAGGTCAAAGTATCACTTCCAATTTAAGCTCCGCATTTCAATTATTGGGGTATTGCCCTCAGCATGATGCCTTATGGAAAAACATTACAGTACGAGAACACATAGAAGCTTATGCTGCGATACGAGGAGTACCCAGTGGAGATATTAATAAAGTTGTTAATAGATTTATTAAGTAAGTTGATAATAATAACGCTTTAGTTACAAACTATGACATATGTAGAGGATACGAGCGAATTTTCTTTTGTCATATCCATAAAATATGGACTCGAATCTATGGAATATGGACATAATTTACATTGATTAGCTACAACACGCGTTAATAGTGTTATTTAGACTGTTTTAAATAACACTAATACTTCTAATTTCTGAGAAATTGTTATACCATTTGTGTTTTATTATGAACCTCTCCTTTTAGTGGCCTACAGATTAATGATCACGCTGACAAACAAGTCAGACAAATTTCAGGAGGTACCAAACGAAAACTTAGCTTTGCTATGGCCATGGTTGGTAATCCAAAGATCGTATTACTAGACGAACCCAGTACCGGTATGGATCCCAGAAGTAAACGATTTTTGTGGGACACAATATTGGCCAGTTTTCAGGTAAACATAACTTTTTTCGTAGATGTTTTTACTGGAAGGTTTTATTTCGAATTTTTTATTTACTAAAAAGTTAACATCCTAATTTACCAAACAAGTTTGAAATTAAACTGTATTTTGTTTTTGACATCACTTTACCTGTTAAAAGTATATATCATCAAATTAATCTTTTTATAGAAAAAAATCCTTGAAAACTGTAAGCAAATCATTCAATAAATGGGATTCTCCTTACATTATCCATTATTCGTTTTTGTAGAAAGTACGGTTTTTATTTTACATATGGACTAGTATTAATAATTACCTGGCGTTTAATGGGAGTTTTAGTGTAACCTAAGATTCTAATTATTGATATAAAGTTTTTCATAATAAAGAATTACACTATGTAGTGCCCTGGAATGAATTTTATTTCACTTATTTTAAGTTGTATAATGTAGAAATCATTTTTTTTAAAGCACAAATGTCTTTATGGATTAGTAAATTAATTAAAAGAATATAAGATTTAGTAATAACACAGAACTAAAGCAATTTTTAGTACCTTTTATCTTAAAAGAATATATTTTTTGAGTTTTACCAAACAAAATAACTTTACAGGGAGCTTCTTAATAATTTGGCTCTTACAAAGGTTTTGAATTTAGACTTTCTGTGTGTACATGTAACGCTGTATTTATTTTTATTCATATTTTAGGGATCCAAAGGTGCAATATTAACTACACATTCCATGGAAGAAGCGGATGCATTATGCTCTAGAGTAGGAATCATGGTCAAAGGTGGGCTTAGGTAAGTTAAAATAACACAAACGAATGGCAAGATAAAATTAATCTGTCACATTTTAGATGTCTGGGTTCCACGCAGCATTTAAAAAATCAGTATGGTGCTGGGTATACATTAGAAATGAAATTAAAAGGTGGAGAGTCCACGCCTACTTCAGAGTCGGGTGACAGACATAATGAATTAAAGGAATTTGTAACAGGTAAAATACGATATAGTATTAAATAACTCTTTTCCGCGATCGCTTTTTTATTATTGTCATGGACGACCTACTAAATGTCCTTCAACTTGAAGGGCACCAAACTTTGGATACGCAAACAATCTCGTCATTATGGCCCAAGGAAAATTTAACAACACTGTTAGAGATAAAATGCAACAGGCCCCAAAACGCAGTTACCAGATGGACGAGAAAGGAGGGACTAAACATAAACCCTTCTAAATCAGCCATAGTTGCCTTCACCAAAAGAAGAAATCTAGAGAGCTTAGGACCCCTGACCCTACAAGGTGAAACAATCAAGATTGTGGGAGAGGTAAAATATTTGGGTGTCATCCTAGACTCTAAACTTACCTGGAACCAATCTTCAGAAAATAAGAAAGAAAGCGGAGACGACTCTTATGTTAATCAGACGCGCTTAAGGAAAAACATGAGGCTTAACCTAACATGGTTTATTGGTTATACACCATGGTGGTAAGGCCTATGATAACATACGCATTACTGGTATGGTGGACAAAAATGCGACAAAGAACTGTTTTTACAGAACTGGCCAAGGTACAAAGACTTACTTGTTTAGGAGCAATTAAAATAACCCCAACAGCAGCCATGAAGTGTCTCTTAGACCTTCCACCACTTAACCTCATAGTGATGGGAGAGGCAAGAATGAGTTACTTCCGACTGCCACAGAAACCAACTGGTGTCTACACTAGTTTGGGACACAACAACATAAAAAGTCAGGTTGGCGGCAACATTCTGGGCGAGAGAACAGACCAGATAATTTTCCAATACCATTTAACAAAAATTTCGAGCTAAAAATTCCAGATCGAAGTGAGTGACAGCAACCCGATCTCCCCGGCACGGTTGAGACATTATCTGGTATACGGATGGTTCCAAAACCGAGCAGGGAACTGAAGCGAGCATGTACAGTGAAATGAGCAATTCACAATTCTCCATTCCACTAGGAAATATATGCTTTACTGCACTGTGCGAAAGAAAATAACAGAAGGACTTATAAAAACAAGCGGATCTGCATAATGACAGACAGTCAAGCGTCATTGGGGGCACTAGTAAACCCCAAGGTAACGTCCAAGCTGACATAGAAATGCAAAAAAACTGGAAGTCCTGGAAAAATGCAACAAAGTAACTCTCTTGTGGGTACCAGGACATTCGGGAATAAAAGGCAACAAAAACGCGGATAAACCTGCGAAACAGGGATCATCCACACCACACTTTGGACCAGAAGCCGCCCTTGAAGTGACGAAAACCACAGCACGAGGACAAACCAGGGAATGGATCATATGAGGCGATAATGAAAAAACAATTTTTTAAAATATATTAGCACTTAACTCGCAAACGGTGTACCGAAAAATCACGCATGCTCTTGAATAAACTTTAATTGATTTTTTCTGCAAAATACTTAGGGAAGATAATATTTGACCCTATTAAAAATTACATGGGATTTTCTATATCCCGCTCGACCATGCACCTCCCGGAATATTTTAATTGTTATGTGTATAATATTTAAAACATAAAACTTTTAATATTTATTTAATTAGACATAAAATTATTTTTTATTTTTAGAATTGTTTCCCGATGCCTCTTTACAAGAAACTTTTGTAGATAGATTGGTATTTAGTGTACCGCAACAAAGTGTTCCATCATTAGCTAATTGTTTTATGCAGTTAGAAAAAGGTATAGTTCTTAATTTCAGACTTTATTTTAGGTTATAATTTTTTACACAATAAAGATTTTTTTAATACTATTAACATAAAGTATTTATTGAGAAAAAATAATAAAAAAATTTGCATCTAGAAATAATTAAATTTTTTGTCTAATATTATATCATTTATATATTTATACAGTTGAAAATAATTAACCTGACATAGTTTTTAATTTTTAGCAAAACTGGAATTGGATATTGAAGAGTACAGTTTTAGTCAAACAACTTTAGAACAAGTGTTCCTAAAATTTGCGCAGTACGATGAAATAAATGAAGAGTAATCGGCCTTTTACATATTTTTAGTTATATATTTGATTTAAAGCTCTCTGTATGCAGAGTACAATATCAAAGTTTTAATAATAGAAAATGCGTTTAATTAATTTATTAAAAAGATTCTACCGTAGCTTCTTAAAATATAAAACTTTTATCAACATATGCAATTTGTGACAAAACCATATTATATTTTATTGATTTAAATCCTAAAAACTCCGCTAATTTAAAGTTAGTAAAAAGTACTACAACAAATAATTTATTTAAAGCAATTTACCAGTATGATTAAATAATACAAGTAATTCCTTAGTTGACGCTTTTGTTAACTGTATATAGAATTCATAGAATTCATTAAAATAAACAACTTTTTTTAAATATATATTTTTTTAAATACTAAAGAATAAAGAACCCACATTCATTTAGTGTGTCAAATACGGTCCTGTCTTAAGTTAGTTGTGACCCCCAAAAAGTCTTCGGGCTGTAGTGCTTAAACACGTTGAACGTGATTTCCCCGCAAGGTTCTACACACTTTTTTTGACTTAAACCGACCTGACTCGCAATCACCTGGGTACTTGGGTCCAGAATGAGCCCGCAAGGGAAACCGTCGCGCGTACAATCTCGAAGCAACGTTTGCAGATTAACGACACTCTGCATAAATGAGGAACATATTCCTGTATTCATTGTTTTTGGATTGTGCCATTTGCGGGATTTAACAATGTTCTAAAATTAAAATTAATCCTTGCCTCATCCGGTTAAAGCAATGCCACTAAATTATAATGCGTAATTAACAACAGAAAAAACAAGCGTAAATAGGAATAAACTATCTTTTTATGCCCCAGCTCACACTAGACACACTTTCAAATAAATTTATGTCGCTTTGTTATATTATGGCAGGTATTTTATTAAATCGAGTTTAAGGTATTTTAAAGGTCTGAATAAAGAAATATAATTTTTATTATTGGGTTATGCAAGAGCAGATGTATAATACTATGACAAAGTGATTGGGCAAAGCATATTGTTGTAAAATCTTTATACATGTAACAAAAGTTATAAAATTACTGTTAAAATTGAATGAAGCAGCGTACAATATTTAGATGCTTATCGTGATCACTAAATATTTTAAGTTACTTTATTGACAGGGATTTTTTTTTATTAATTAGAAAGGTAAATTTGCTAGTGTCTATTTATTTTGTACAAAGCTAGGCCGCCTTAACTAATGGTTTAATTTAATAAAATGTTTATAATTTAGGAATCACCAAACTTTGACACGATTTTTTTAATATAAATAAATAAATGCGTATTTTATAATTAAAAATAAATAAGCTAATAGCAATTTGACAAAATTCGATAAACAAAGATAATTTTAAAATATAACTATGTACCCGATTATCCAACGCGGACTAAACAAAGCCAAATTTGTGGCTTTTTTATTTTTTTAATACGTTTTAATAAAAAGGATTTTGTATTTGTTTTTAGTAAAATTAAAATTAATTTAATTATATGTTTTAAACTTTGTCAAATATTGTCTTCTTTTGTTTATTGTTACATTTGTCTATGTTCTTAATTAAATCACATCATTTGGTGATATATTTTAATTTTTAAATTGTTATTGTTTGTTAACTACTATTTAATTTTTAGCTTAACTTTATTGGAATTAGGCAAGTCAGATTAGTTTTTTACTTTGGCGTGTTAGACTGTCATAGTTTATTTTTAATTAAAACGTATTGCAGTATAATGCTTAAGAATATCTTGAAACCTTTTTACTTTTATTTATCATTGCCATTTAATATTATGGCCCCCCATTAAAGTTACATTTTAAACAATGTGGATATTTAAAACGAGCAAAAAACTAATGTAACATTATCGCTAAATATAATATTTTAAGCTTAAATAGTGTGCTTATTTCTAATAATTAACAAATATGGTTAATGTGATATTGTTTTTGTCAGGTAAATGAATATATTTTGCAGTAAATATATAGAAAATATTTTTTAAAACTTTATTATTTTTTTTGTCAAACAGCTTAAATGCATGGCAAACCATTGGTTAGGAGCGTTTAAGTATTACCCAATAAATTTGGGGGAGGGGGTCTTGTAAAACGTTACACTGCGTTACAGGGGCGGGAGGGGGTTTAAACTACGCCTTACGTAATGCGACTTTTCGGTACTTTACGCCACATAATTGTCACTTGTAGGTAAAAATGGTCACTTGGTGGTTACGTAACGTTTTACTGGGAAGGGGGGAAAGTGAAATGGGGTACAGAAAAACGTTACGTCTCCAAAAACTGCCTTACCTAATACTTGAACGCTCCCTTAGTAAAATAAATAAATTTAAATTTTTTTGGTTAACCTTATATTTTCATATATTCAAACGTTATTTTGTTGTAGTTACCTTCATTAGTTTTCTAAATTCAAAATGGTATTAGGAGTTTTAAAGCGAGTATTAGGCAGAACACCTTATAATTACTCAAAATTTTATAATTTGTAATTTTAAAATCTAGAACCTTGTACCTGTTTGGTAATAAAGTTTGATTGATAAAAAGTTAATAAGTTGACTGGTTATAAATTTAAAAAAATTGACGGCAGTACTTTTTAACCAATTAAAATGTTTTTTTTTGACAGGTCAACGTGTCAACGCGTATATTTTATTGATTTTTTTCCTACGGTGAGTAACCAACAGCCAATTATAGTGGAATTTTTTGACATAACGACAGTATATTTTTTTGACAAATATAAAATAGGACTTAAATTTTCTACCAATTGTGGTGAAACAAATTATACATAATATGAAGTAATTAATGAGCGTACGTAAGATAGCTATAAAAAATAAAATAAAAACTAAGAAAGCCAATTTTCTACTACTTGTAGTAACTTAATAATTAAAGAATATACGTAGTAGAAATCAATGTTAAAATTATTTTAACACAGTTCAATGCTAAATTTTCTTGGCGAATATCACGCAAGGTTAAATTAAATATAGAAACTTTTTTAAGCCCATAAATATTTTAAAATTTATTCCCTGTGAAAGACAAAAAATAATTTAACCTCTTGTGTTATTACGAATAAAAATTTGCGCTTGTCAATTTTAATCAATCAGACGTCTGGATTTTAGCATGTTTCTAGAACAACAAACTAATTTTTTGAAAAATCACCCCACCTAATTTAATAACAATATCTCCCCTTAACTACGAGAAACTTCTCACATTTGTCATTGTTAAATTAAGATACCACCGATATACCATAAGCATGGCAGACTCAAATTTCGTGCTTTCATGCTCTAGGGAGATTATACGTGAAAATTTTACGCCAGGTAACTAAAACCAATCGAATGTTTGCATTTTAACGTGTTGTTATGACAAAAACCTATTTTTTTCAAAAATCACTAAGGAAATACAGCACAAAACGGCCCAAGTCTCGATTAAGATGATAGTAGTTGGGGTTTTTTGTATTCGCTTTCAAAAATTATATGAAAAAAAAATGTACTTTGTATCATGTTTTTTGGCCAAATTGCATTTGTGCAGTGCAAAATGCCTTCGGAGAAATACATTTATTAAGTCACTTTGAAAAAACTTATAAATTGGTTAATAAGGCCTGGAATTGGCTCAAATCAAGTTCCCAGCACTCGGGGATTTTTTGGGTGATATTGGGAGTTAGCGACCTTAAAAACCCACGGAAACTTGATTTAAGTCCATTCCAGTAATTAATAACCAAGTAATAAATAATTTTAAAGTAACTTTAAGACATGCATTTTTCCGAATGCATTTTGCACGGCACAATGTGGCCAAAAAATGTAATACAAAGTAAATACATTTTTTTCAAAAAGCGAATTCAAAAACCCTATATAAATACGACTTGACCGAAAAAATTTGAAGGTTCAGTGCATTATTTCCTCGCCTATACCCAACTGTAAGACTAATAAGTAAAAATCTCGTTAAAATGATTAACTACAAGAAACTTGTCAAATTTTTCCGCCTTTTTTTGTTTAGCATAAATTTACGATCTTCGCTCAAAAAATTCGAAAAATCGCTCTAGTGAGATTATAGGTGAATATATTTTTAGGTGTTACGTCTTTGTGTGAATAAATTTTTAAAAAATTTAATAGATAACTTACGCCTAAACCTTTATTTTTTACATACTAAAACAGAAAATAACCTAAAAATAGTCCGACAAAATATTATTATTAAACAGATTTAACTTGTATCCATTTAAAAGCTAAATATTTATATGGTCGACCATATGCATGATAATTATCTGAAAAATTAAAATTCATTTTTGGCATACGTAATGATATTATCAGGGAAGATAAAAATTTGCATATAACCATGTACAAGGTGCGCTTAAAAATATGGGTATACCTTTACCGATATTTTAGAAAATCTACAACATCCATAAATAGAAATTAAAAAAAATGAATAAATGTAGTTCTTACTTTGAATTGTTATGATACTATAAGAAGATATTCGATCATGGATTTTTGATATATTATTATTTTGTATTTCAAAATGTTTTTTTTTATTCGCGTAACAGTACCTTCACATTTTTATGTATTTTTCTTGAATGTTTTTCAAGTAGTAAAAGGTATTTTGACTGGCTTGATTATAACTGTTATTTTAAAAATGTAATAATAGAAACTTTTTATTAATATATCTGATTTGTAGGTGAGGTACATATTTCGTCGTCTTAAAAGTATTTGGTTTTAAAATATGATCATATTTTTCTTTTTTTGTGGATACTGTGATTTGTATAAAATATTTTAAACCTGGAATACATTAGAGGGTAAAGTTAAGTTGTAATTAAGTTTAATGCTAAGCTATGTGGACTTATTTATAATTTTGTTGCGTATTATTCAATACAATAACCAGGACTAGATTACATATTTGAAAAAAGATTTTTGTGTGCCGAATAAAAATGGATTGCTTTAAAAAAAAGGGTATTAAATTTGAACTGTAAATAAAAATGGAGAAGACAGAAATTACAAACAAAAAAAAAACAAAAAACATTTTATTTCTTAATTTAATTTACTATTATTCTTTTGATCCTGATCTTTAAATTTTTAAGGAAAAGTCTACAATTGCTTTTAAAATTTATTATAATGTTATAGTAAGCACACAGCCCCACAAAAAAGTTAAAGGTCCGAAAGACTTGACTATGATATCTTTATGTTTTTATCTCTAAATCCGAATCCGGAGTCAGTTTGACTCCATCAAATTTGGTTGCGATTTGGCCTTTATGTTTTTGGGGTTGCTGAATCTGAATCTGGAGTTTGGTCCCGTCAGATCAGGGTCAAGGGCATTTCAAAATCACTTCACAACCAAAGTTGATGGGGTTAAACTGACCATGGATTCGTGTTTACCTACCTTAAAAACATAAGTATACACTTTTCAAATTTGATTTTTTTTAATTTTGCAGATTTAATCCTAAAATTCCCTTTACTCAAACCTGATGGGGTCAAACTAACCATATATTCGTATTTAGCGACCTCAAAAAACATAAATATAAATTGTTCAAATTTGATTGTGATTAATTTTGCAGATTTAAGCTTGAAATGCTTTTAGCCCTATCAGATGGGGTCAAACTTACCACAGATTTGGATTCGGCGGTCCCAAAAACATAAAGATACCATGGTCAAGTCTTTTGGATCCTTAGTTTTTTTTGTGGGGCTGTGTAATTACTGGAAAAAAATTATCTAAAATGTAGGATAAAACTAGTTTTTTCCAACTAAAATTTTGTTTGATTCTTTTTTTTAGGAATACAAAGACATTCTGTATTATCCTACTTTATTAAAGGTTTAAAAATAAAACTATGTTATACAGGGTGTTTCAAAAGTACAGCATATATTTTGGGAGTAAACCTTGACCAAAAAATAAAAAACGTTCAAAAGGCAGTATTTGTGAAAAAATTGTAGAATTATACCATATCATATTGTAAAATATTTCTCCCAAATTTTATTTTACAATAGTAACAGTTAAAAAAAACCATTTTAAAAAAATAAGAATTTTTTTGTTTTATTCTATATAAACTTTTTTTAAAATTTTTGCTTTAAAATAACCTTGTAATAGTTTAAAATTTCTTTTGACACATCCTGTGTAACACTTTGTTTGTTATTTTGACCCTTTTTGTATAAAAAATACTGTATATAAAAAATAGAATTGATTGCATTACACCTACTTTATAACCAATTGATGTTTTAGGTTTATAAAATACATGAAGCGATATTTAAAATGGAGCCGGTTAGATTCTGCAATAAAAATTATCAATTATTTAACCTTACATGTAATTTATAGAACAATTAAACAAAAATAAATTGTTGCTACTTTGTATTTGATTGTTTTTTTTTTAAATATTTTTAGTACCTACTATCGGTTTAGATAGTTAATAAAGAAGTAAACTGTTAATATCGAAGTTATTAGTACACAGTTTATTTATTATCTTTGTTTTTATTGCAAAAAACCATTTTTAATTTTTTTAATAGCATAATTGCGATTTTATTAAACCAGTGTTTCAAGGAATTAGTAATGGTTTTCAATTTAAATCCCATTGTGGCGATGTATATTCGACGACACTATAATATGAAATATGGAGATGGCGGTTCTCGATGCACTGTATGTATCTCTTATACAGGGTGTCCTAAAATATATGGGCAATCTCTCGGAATCTAACAGAAAACCTAAAAATATATAAAGTTCCCATAAACTTTTTTCCTACGAGCTTTCCCTACGGAGATCCAGGTACATAACGGACGACCCTGGAAATCCTATGTTTCTAAATAACTTTTAAAATACTAGACGTAATTTAATATTTTTTTAAATATGATGGTTACTAGGTAAGTCTTCTTAAAATGAACCCATTAAATTTAGTTTGCCAGGGACGGACTAGCTCTGACACAATAATACCAATTTTTTTAACACCCTGTATGATAAAGGATTAAAAATATTATTTTTGGATAGCTTTAACCTTAAGCTAAAAAAGGTATTCTTCATTGACATCGATAAAATCAACGGTTTACAAGAAATAAAAAAATATTTTTGATATTTTTTTACATTATACAGGGTGTTTTCTAATTGTACGTCAAATTTAATTAGTCAATTTTTGGGTCCATTTTAAAAAGAAAACTTCATATGAACGTATGTCCTAAACGTCTTAACTTTTGAGATACAGGGTAGTAAAATTAAAAAATCATTTATTATTAATATCTGTAATACCACTTTAGATATTTTATTGAAATTAGGCATAAATGTACTATGAATCAAGAAGCATTTTTAGTGTACCACATTTTTTTTATTTCCACCAGTGGCGTTCGTACAGAATTTGACCTGCCTATTTTGGCAAATAGTAAAAAAATGTGGTACACTAAAAAATGCTTCTTGATACATAGTACATGTATGACGAATTTCATTAAAATATCTAAAGTGGTATTACAGATATTAATAATAAATGATTTATTTTTAAAAATTTTACCACCCTCTCAAAAGTTAAGACGTTTAAGACATACGTTCATATGAAGTTTTCTCCTTAAAATGGACCCAAAAATTGCCTCCTTAAATATTCACGTACAATTAAAAAACACCCTGTATAATGTAAAAAAATACCAAACATAATATTTTATTTCTTGTAAACAGTTGATTTTATCGATGTCAATCAGGAATACCTTTTTTTTAGTTTAAGGTCAAAGCTATCCAAAAATAATATTGTTTAGCCTTTATCATACAGGGTGTTAAAAAAGTTGCTATTATTGTGTCAGAGCTAGTCCGTCTCTGACAAATTAAATAAGCCAAATATGATTTAATCGGTTTATTTTAAGAAGACTTACCTAGTAACCATCATATTAAAAAAATATTAAATTACGCCTAGTACTTTAAAAGTTATTTAAAAGTAACGATTTTCAGGGTCGTCCGTTAAGTACCTGTATCTCCGCAGAGAAAGCTCGTAGGAAAAAAGTTTATGGGAACTTGTCAAAATATTTCTAGGTTTTCTATTAGATTTCGAGAGATTGCCCACATATTCTCTGACACCCTGTATACTTTTGGTCCTAAGTCTTAGGCCACTATGAACTACGCGGGCTACAATAATTACAACACTGAGTATAAATCGGATTACCAACTCGCGTAACTTGGTACGAGTCAACATAGGGGACGCCGTTTACCAATCTCCACCACCGAACTGTCGTCCCCGGACTACCTACTTTCGGTACGGTTATCTTATTTATATTCGACTGTTTTAAAATCTAGCTTTGCATGTTATTAAACGTTTATTCACAGTAACCTATCTAACTACAGTCATAAGGTTTCAGGGCCCATATATCAGAACGAAAAATTTTGCATTAAAAGAATGTAAACTTTACTAGTTAATTCTTATAAAAATTTAAAAAATAAAAAAGTAAATCTTACAGAAAATTAAATAACAATTCTTTAAAACAAACAAATTTTATAATATAAAAACAAAATATAAATTAAAATGGTACAACAAATGAGTCTTTTTTAACCTATGTATTCTTTAATTATAGGCAAAACCCTATACTAACATTTTTTGCAAAATCATTAATTGTATCATTAAAATTTACGATTACATTTTTTTAAAATTTAATCGTAAATTTTCCGCCCATAATATTTGCCGCCCTAGGCTTCAGCCTACTCAGTCTTTGCGTAAATCAACCCTTGTTTTTATCATAGGGTTTTTGAAATGGTATCTAATATTTTATAAATTATAAGTAAAACGCAATCAGGATGGTAACTTGCAAATTTAATTAATAACTTTTATGGACTTTTAGTGACTTTTGGATCATAATATAAAAAAAAGTTTTAAAGAAACATAGTCCTTATCTAATGACTATCAGCTGATTACCCTAGAAAAGATACAGTGCAACCCTCAAGGGTGCTTGCATTGTATCTATTCCAGAGAAAGATATGATAAAAAAATCATTAAAAGTTGCAGATTTCAACCCCTTTCCAGGGAAGCAGATGTTTATATTGTTCTTAATAGGCATTTAAAAAAAAAGTATCTATTTTTAATTCTATTCTGTTTATTTATTTTAAACTTTACGCCCCATATTTCAAAAGTCAATAAGTTTAGAAGATACGTTTATAGGACCTTTTTTTCGTACTTTTATCCAAGAAGTGCGTTTTTAAAATTTTTCGCAAGATTTAAGAAACACCCTGTATAGAGAATTCACAACAAATCGTGCCAAAATCATCCATAGATAATATTTAAAACAAGGTTTTAAAACAAGTCGTGTGACGATTTAAAAATAAGTTGGGTTACGGTCGCCATTAGATAATAATTAAAACAAGATTGTAAAGCAGTCAGCAAGTCTAATATGAAGAGACAACCGTACCAACCTAAGAGGGTGTTGGTAATCGGCTCTCAACATGTCGCACATCCGCTAAAATATAGTCCCAAAATAATAATTAAAAAAATTCACAAACGACACTTTAGAAAATATAGAATAGAATAAAATTAAATATGTTTGGTACGTCATTAATTTTGGAAAATAGTTACAATGACATTAAATACACCTAGGTACTAATACCTAATATGTAGATATAAAGCTTTCACAGGTCAAATATTGTAGTATTGTAAAGCTAATGGTACAATACAAACTTTTTATTTTTTTTTAAGTTATAATACTATTTGAACGAGTGTGCGATGACAAAGGTATGCCTGTATCAAGTTAAGAAGAAGTTAATTTAAACTAACCAGAATTAACAATCTGGTTGTTCTTATTATTATAATGTTGCTTATATTCCGGGTAAATCTGTAGTTCACCATTAAATGATTTTGGAAGCACATGAATCGAGATGAAACCATTTGCATTCTCTTAAGAAACAAATTAACTACAAAGTGTCGAAAAGGAATATTGGATACCACGAAAGGGGGTGTTTTTTACCTTATTTTTTATACAACCTACACCCCTAATAAATGCATTTCGCTTAAAAAAATTATTTTTCCCATTTTTAATGGTACATAAGGTTTTTTGTCAGTAAATTCAAAGATAATATCAGAAATTACATTTTAGGGCTAAGAAGGGCTAAATTCACCTTTTTTACCCCCTACACCCCAAAAACATAAATTTTTTTACAACCTACACCCCTAAAAAATTCATTTCGCTAAAAAAAATGATTTTTCCCATTTCTAATGCTACATATAGGTTTTTTGTGCCAGTGAATTCAAATATAGTATCAGAAACTACATTTGAGGGCTAAGAAGGGCTAAATTCACCTTTTTTTACCCCCTACATCCCAAAAACATACATTTTGCTAAAAAAAGTTTTTTCCCATTTTTAATGGTACTTATAGGTTTTTTGAGTCACTAAATTCAAATATGATAGTAAAAATTACATTTAAGGGCTTAGAAGGGCTAAATACACACTTTTTTTACATCCTACATCCCTAAAAATACATTTCGCTAAAAAAGTTTTTTTTTCCATTTTTAATAATACATATAGGTTTCTTGGACCACTAAATTCAAATTTAATATTGGAAATTACATTTGAGGGCTAAGAAGGGCTAAATTCACTCTTTTTTACCCCCACGCCCCTAAAACATACAATTCGCTAAAAAAACCTTCTTCCCGTTTTTAATGGTACATGTAGGTAATTTGGGTCACTGAATTCGAATATAATATTAAAAATTACATTTGAGGGCTTAAAAGGGCTATATTTCCCCTTTTTTTTACACCCCCACCCCTAAAACATACATTTCGCTAAAAAAATTTTTCCCCGTTTTTAACGATAAATATAGATTTCTTGGGCCACTAAATCTGAATCGCTTCCGTTAAACTCTTCCATTTTTCTTAGAAAATTCCGGCGCCTGCATCTTTAAAAAAACTTACTTCCTACGTTGTCAAGAGTGTTGAAAAAGCAATATTAGAACGGAAACCTCTGTCAGGTGCGAAGGATGTCCAGATAAGCCGCCTTTATGCCCTACATGTTTTGTGGGTTATCATGGACAAGTCCAGTAAATAATTTAATAATGTACCTATTTGTCTCTCAAATATAGAATTTAATATTTAGTTAGTTTTTCTAACACTCCGAATTTATTTGTAATAAAAATGAACCTTTTTGTTTAGATGTGTTATAAACGGTTATAACCGTCATGTACATTTACGTTTAAAATGTAAAGCAGATGCACACGACGGTTATAGCCGTCAATTTTAAAAAAATCTAAATCTGTGAAATTTTACTTATTTTTACCCCCTACAATCGTAAACTTACATTAAAAACTTATTAGAATAGTCCAATGCTATAATTTAAAACTGCGTTTCTAGAAGGCTTCGCAACGTAATAAATTACCTTAGTTGCTCCCATTCTGAGAGCGCTGAACTTATCCGTTTTGCAGCTTCTTTGCATCCTTTATTAACATAATTCTTCAGGCAAAATCCAGACTTTTTGGATCTTTTCCACGTAACCATAAAAGGCAATGAAAAGCTTTAGAAGGGTCAGAGTTAAATCGACTTCTGGACGAATATTTCATTGTATTTACCATTGTAAAGTCTGTAAACCTGACTGCCAATAAAAAGGTGTAAAAAGACTAGCCGTGTTTTTGTACGAGGTGTTACAGAAAAGTATGATTTTGTTGCTACATACTATATTAATATAGCAATTATACAGGTCTTATTTAAAAAATAATTTAATACGCCACTGGAATTTCTTTTTTTCTACCTTTACCCCCGTGGCGTACACTAAGGCCGACCATACACGTTAGTACTAATGTTGGTCCCAATAATACTTAGCCAACGATGGAACCAATGCAAATTTTTCGATCCATACGATGGACGAGTCACTGGTGTATTGTACTTTGGCTGGACCCCTTTGAGCATGCCACCAGAGTCCATTTATTTTTGCAACGGTATCTGAAGTCTGTTGGGTCGCTGATCACGAAAAAAATAGAGGCCAAAAGTTGTCCATTTTTTTATCGCAGTTTTTGGTTATTTTTTGGGTTTTTTTTGTAATTTGCCCTTACGAAAAACAGCAAAAGAGCTTAGAAAATGGCCACGCATGGACATCTTCCAGTCGATTACTCGACGTATAGAAAAGTCACAGAAAAAAATGGTAAATATTTGTAATTAGATTCACTACAACTTTTGTTTAAACTATTTTTCCATAAAATAAAGCTTTGTGAGAAAAAATTACAAAAAAACTCAAAAAGGACCAAAAACTGCAAATAAAAAAAATAGACCACTTTTGGCCTCTAAAATCATTTTTTCGGATCAGCGACCCAAAAAGACTTTGGATACCGTTGCGAAAATCCATGGACCTCTGGTGGCATGCTCAAAGGGGTTAATTCAAAGGACCTGTAGCTAGAATTTATAAATTTATCTTAAAAGTAAGACATGAAACTTACACCAAAAAAACTATAAATAAATTTGCTAAACTTGGGATTTAACGATAAAATCAAATTTATGAAAAAAATACAAATTGAGGATTCAGTCCTAAAATAAAAATATTCTTTACCACAGTGATTCCCCTGGGGCCAATTACATCTGGAATATATTAGGTGTGGGTCCCATGTCTTACTTTTTGAATAAAAAAAATTGAGAATCCTAGCTACGTCGGAGGGACACGTAGAAATGGGGCCAACACTGGCGCCAGTGTGTAAAGCCGGCCTAAAATTAAAAATGAATCACTTTTTTAAAATTTTGTCTGATAGGAAAAAGTACCGTAAAAATAAACACAAATGAAGTTATGTTTAGTATTTTCTTTTATTAGTAATTTTACAATTTATATTACAGATTTAAAACTATTTTCATTAGTAATAATTTATTTTTTCTACACTCTCTGCATGATACATTTTCTAAAGTGGTCATTTTATCTCTAATATTAACTTTATTTATTATGTGAGTTAACTCGAAGTTTTCGTTACGGTAACGTTAACCTTAATTAACCTTTAAATTTACACCGTTATGTTATAGACTAGTGACTGTCTAAGGAAATAAAAGGGGTAATACTAAACAAATTCAAAGAAACATTTTTAAAATTAACAATGGTTTTTGGGTGTCTTTATATAAAAAAATACAGAGTACTGTTAAATTTAGGTTTGCGTTTTTAGGAACGGGGAAAATTTGTCATCATTTTAAAAATTCCAAATGATCTCGAAATCTATAAATTTTTTGCCACAACATATAAAAAGTTTTTAATAGAAAATAACATTTTTTATCCAAATAAGCGCCTTTTAAAGTAATTTATTTTATTGCAAAAAAAAAAAATTTAAAAATAGTACGGATTTTTTTTTTTACTTTTGACCACAACGTTTTTCTAAGTCAAGATAGGTATAGGCATTGCTTTACAAAATAATGCTGACATCAAAACTTTTTAAGCTCTAAAAGTATTTTTATTAACATTTAAATAAATATGATTTTTCAAATTTTACTTTGATCAATTTTACCCGATTTTTAAGTATAATTTATGATTTTGTGGCGGATTTATGTTAAAACATGTTTCCATGGGGAGTACTCGCCTTGAAATTTTCTAGAAAATCGAACCACTTCAGTCCAGGGTCTAGGATATAGCGAGCTGAGCCTGCTTGCCCTATTGACCCCTAAGAACTTGCAGATCGCCTGCAACAAAAACCCAAAATTATAAATACTAATTCACGTTTCGGCGGCAAGTCGGCCACTGTTGTCAAGATTAAATTGAAATTAAACAAAATTAAAAAAAAAATACTTAAAAAACTTCTGAAAGCTTTCTACTTTTTATGACGTTTTGTCATAAATTATTGAAATACTTTTTTTAATAAATACTTTTTATGACAAAACGTCCTAATAGCATAAAGCTTTCAGAATTCCCTTCGGTTTTTCAAAGTAAAATTTCTTAAAATTTAGTTAAATTGCTCGACTTGCCACCGAAACGTAGATTAGTACCTTTAATTTTTGGGTTTTTTGGGGGGGTTTTCTTCTTCTTTGTTGCAGGCGATCTGCAAGTTCATAGGGGTCAATAAGGCTGAGCAGGCTCAGCTCGCTATACTCCGGGACCTGAACCGAAGTGGTCCCATTTTCTAGAAAATTTTAAGGCGAGTACTCCAAAAAAAACATATCAAAACTTTTCCCGATTTTTCTTTTATATCAGAATATTTTCATTTCTTATATAAAAAAAGTATTTTTACCAAAAAAATATAAATTTCATAACTAAAGGGCGGAATATATGCAAATTGCATATATTTGCGTTTTTGCATATTTTGTTTAATTTTGCAAAACAATGCATATTTCTGAAAAACTATATTTTTGTGCATATTTGCATATTTTTCCTTTACTTATTTATGGATATAACCAAGATTATGAGAACCCGTGTGATGCGGCGGTCGTAAACTTATTTAACTAATTATAAACGCAGGTAGGGTAGAGCCTAACCCGGTACGGCGGTATGTCCACGTTCGTAGAAAAGAATGAAGGGTTTAAATCCTAATGGTAGTAGACATAAGGCAAATATTTTTATTAACAAACTTTAAAAAGTATTTAATCATAAAGTTCTAATATACAATTAGAAATTAAAATGTTTTAATAATTTTGCTTTAATATAGGTATTTTACAGGGTGTATTTCATGTATTTGTTTTTCTTTCATTTTTCTTAAAATAAACCTTGTATCTAAAGTCAGTTTTGGTGTTTGTTTAGGGTATTTTAACATGTTAAATAAATGCATACTATTGCATATTTGGTCAAATAAATGCATATTATTGCATATATATTAAATAAAAATGATGCAAATATCTGCACTTATTTCGATTAAAATTAAATTCATATATTTCGCTCTTTATTCATAACATTAACGTTAACAGAGATTAACAATAACTCTAATGGGCGTTAAATCAAATTCACTTAAATGAAGTTGCCCTGGCGTATTTAATAAAGGGAAGGGCAAAGGAGATATTTACCTCCCTCAGGAATGCCTAAACAATATTTTAAGGTCTGTAAATTTATATCTGCGATATGCTATAAAACTAATTAATTTTTAAATAACAATTTTATCTCTATTATTTTCATAGAATAAAATGTTTATTCCTTCTTGCAATCATATTTTAATTCTGCGATAGGTTTTTTGATATATCCGCGATTTGTTTTGTCTAGCGTTACCGAAATCTAATATAGCTGTGGCGGCAATATAGATATAGGTATTAATAATGGTTATATTTTATAAAAAATATTGAAAATTCATTTAGGAGATACAATAATTTAAAACAATTGTATATATTTAAGGTCCCAGTATAGTTCTTTAACACATGTTGGCGAAGACCGTGTTTTAAAATTAAAATCTTTTTCCTAATGTGAACGAACATGATATATCAGATTGAGAGGTATGTGGACATTTTTTTTTTGTTATAATAAATATATATACAAATAATTTTTTTTGTTTTTAAAATGAATAAGCGTGGCAGTAAGCAGATTTAATCTCTTGATTTTTTTTAGTCCGACTCACGGTTTTCACCTAGAAAAAATAAAATCTAGATATTTCTCTGCATGGTGATATTCTTTACCGATGTTCTTTTAATCATGCAGAAAAACGTTTTTTATCTTGTAAACCGTGCATCGGATTCAAAAAATCGAGTAATCAAGTTCGCCAAAAAATGATTATAGAATTTTAAAATATTTTTATTTTAAGAAAAATCAGTGGCGTACCATCAATGTCTGCCAAAATAGGCAGGTCAAATTCCGTACGAACGCCACTGGTGGAAATTTAAAAAAAAGGTGGTACACTAAAAAATGCCCTTTAATACATAGTAAATGTATGTCAAATTTTATTAAAATATGTAAAGTGGTATTACAGATATTGATTTATTTTTAAAAATTTTACTACCCGGTATTTCAAAAGTGAAGACGTTTAGGACATACTTTTATATGAAGATTTCTTCTTAAAATCGACCCGAATAAATCCTTCTTAAATATTGACGTTCAATTAAAAAACACCCTGTATAATGTAAATAAACTTTACCAATCATAGTATTTTATTTCCCGTAAACAGTTGATTTTATCGACGTCAATCAGAAATACCTTTTTTTTAGTTGTGGTTTAAAGCTATTCAAAAATATTATTGTTGAGCCTTTATCGTACAGGGTGTTAAAAAATTCTATTATTGTGTCAGAGCTGGTCCATCCCTGGCAAACTAAATAAGCCAAATATGATTTAATGGGTTCATTTTAAGAAGACCTATCTCGTAACCTTTATCTAAAAACAAATATTAAATAACGGCCAGTATTTTAAAAAAATAATAAAAAAAAAACGATTTCCAGGGGCGTCCGTTATGTATCTCCGTAGGGAAGGGTCGTAGGAAAAAAGTTTATGGGAACTTGTCACAATATTTTTAGGTTTTCTATTATATTCCGAGAGATTGTCCACATATTCTAGGACACCCTATATAATATATGATAATTACAATAAACAACTGGGACGTTACTAGGAATTCTTGTACTACCACACTTGATGGGAGTGATGTATTTTCGTTTTTTGTTTTAATTGTTAAAAATGTTTTTTTTTTATTTGGTGTTAAATGATGTTTTTCTGTTCCGTGGTTG
Source organism: Listronotus oregonensis (assembly GCA_019359885.1). Lineage (NCBI taxonomy): Eukaryota > Metazoa > Arthropoda > Insecta > Coleoptera > Curculionidae > Listronotus > Listronotus oregonensis. The sequence goes on from JAHBCN010001901.1 coordinate 159,799, forward strand.
TTTTTTATTAACATGTTGGCGGTAAGTTTTAATATGTTGAGTAGCCGTTTCTCATGTAACCAAGGTTTTTTTTACATATTGCAGGCTTAAAAAAGAAAATACATTTTTCGAAAGCTCGGCATAGCTAAAAGTGGCGTGGACTTCTTATATGACTTATACCTGGTGTACTCAGGTAGGACAGACAATCAGTCGATTACTTACTCATCTATCCTATCGACAAAACTATGTCAAATTTCTACCTGAATATCAAACACTTTATGAAACATGTGTGATGGGCTCCCCAACGATAATAAAGATTGTTTTAGAAATGCTTATTTTTACGGTTTTGACGCCAGCTTTTTTGTGTAAAATAATGGTTTTTACCTATCTTGCTTCAGGAAAAGTTGTGGACACAAATCTAAAAAAAATATTTTAGGTCTATTTAAATTCATTTTTTTGCAGCAATTTTTTTATCTTTAGGAAATGGAAGATAAAGACATATTTTTTAAATAGTGATAAATTGACCTCCTTGTAAAAAACCGCAAGAGAAAATTTCATAACACGTAGAATTTTTTTTATATTTGGACATCCAAAACCAATGATCATAAAACTGCATTTATGAATTTGTTCCCCATTTAAAGTAACAGTCAATAGCCTATTACGTTAAAAGTAACGAAAACTTTCAGATTCCTCTGTAATTTTAAATACTGTCAAGTAAACTTTTTAAATCTTATTGCGTAAAAGTTTGTAGTATATTAGTATAAAGCTGTTATAAAAACTTATTTCGATGTAAAATTAACCATATAATCGTATTAACAAAACATTTATTCTACATCTAGACTCTTTTTACAAAAGTATAAGTACTAAAAATATATAATGGGGTAATATACATGTATAGGTACTTTTTAAAACGATAATTCGTAATTTATTACGTTTCTAGAAATTGAATATATCTAAGTATTATTTAACTTCAAAATACATTTTTGTTGTCTAAAATGTACTTGACAAACTCCGAGAAAATCAAAATAATATCACAAGTACCAGGCAAAAAGTCAGACACAAATTATTCAACACTGAATATTGTCAGGTGCCATCTGTGATTTCCACCAAAAAGCTGACATTTTTGACCATAACCTTCTTCAGAACAATTTATTATTTGAGCGCGATGTGTGTTGTTTATAGTTACTTGACAATTATGCCTCAGCAAAAAAATAGAATGAATTTGGCGAAGTTTTTCGGGATATGGTTTATTATGATCTTCGACGTAGATTATTAGAAGAATCAACTACTTATTTTTACTTTTGGCAACGAAGCCTCATTTTTTGCCACTGTGAAACGCTGGACTAATGAATTTAATGGTGCTGGCCATTTGCTCGCCGAAAAAGGCGTGAGGGCCGTTTAAAATGAGTTGTTGTGTCAGAAAACATTAATGATATGCAAACACTTATAATGCAAGATCGCCATGTGACATAATGTAAGATTAAGGCAACCTTAGTCATACAAGGAAAGAAATATAATAGCGGTTTTGCGAAAAACATGCATAAGAGTGTAAGAAATGAGAAATTATAGATCTATTCGCATAAGCCAGAACCTAAACAGCAGTCGACTGTATGGGTGTTTCAAGATAAACAAAATCCAACGATTGTCTGGTCATGGGGCAACAGGGCATTTAATGAAACATAAAACGGTCAATCCCGAATGATTCACAACTATTTGTACGCCCGAAGTCATCGGTAAAATAAGAAAAACAAACAAGCGCCGTCGGATCATTCTTCATCAACACAACACCAGCTGTCACATTTTGTCCATTTGAGCGCTCAAAAAATTAAATTACAGGTTATTCCGCCATACAGTCCTAATTTGGCACCAAATGACTTCTATTTGTTCCTGAATCTCAAGAACAAATTGCGTGGACAACGATTTTCGTCGGCAGAAGTAGAAGCCGTTGATGCATTTAATAACCATCTTTTGAAGATATCACATGCAGAATGGACAAAATGCGTTGACAAATTTTTCGAATGCATGCAAAATATAAGTAGTTTTTCTTTTATGGTTTATTTTTCCTTCAAATATCCAATCACTTCGGTAACAGCGACACATAACAAAATGGAATTAACATTTTTATTAGACCAGACTAAAATATTATGAATCAGTCACGTATAAGAATACAGAGACTTCTATTTATATTAAAACTGCTTGACAATATAAAATAGCCAGACCAACTATTTTTTCGGCATTGATACCTCCCAACATTGGTTTGACATGGACAGCAGCGCACTGACGACACTTCTTGAGACAGATCAAATCAAAGAAGCGTTAGAGAGGCGAATGTACAACTTGCCAATACTAATGTTGCCAAACGAGAATAACGGCGACAGTTTAAATTGTGATTTTTTAAATTATAAATTTGTAACCGTTCAGGTTATGGTGGATCAAGCCATAAAAAATTCTTTGGGGAAAATAACAAAATTAGGAAATACTTTTCCGAATTTTACCGTGACAAATTGTGACTATTTTATTTTTGTTTAATGTCAGTCAATGATAAATCTCTTTCTGGTACATTTTTAACTACTTTTTGGCAATGTTTTAACGAGGGGTTTTATCAAAACCTAATATGGAAAAAATAAGTAATTTAAGAATCTTATTAATTTTGGAACACTTTAAGGGCCCCCGCGCACTAGCAACTTTTTCGAAGCAACTATCTAGTTGCTTTGAAAAAATTTGAATGAAACACACGGTTTTGAATGCGACCCCGCGCACAGGTGACTTTTTAGTTGCCGCAACTAAAAAGTCGCCTCTGTGCGGGGTCGCATTCAATACCGTGCGTTTCATTCGAACTTCTTCAAAGTAACTAAATAGTTGCTTTGAAAAAGTTCTTAGTTCGCGGGGCCCTAAGAGTTGTAGTAGGTACCTGTTCTCTATAGTAACAATTAAAGACAGATTCCGTTAATACACTTTTATATAATGAGGTTTCATTGTTTGGCCTTTTTAAGAAATAATTCACAGTTAAGTTAACCACAGCACCTTGAGGTTAACTTTACTTTTATTAATTTTTTTTGTTCCTATATCATAATAGCCGTGTCGGTGATCGATAGAATTACTTACTAATACAACGCCAACTCTATATTCTAAGATGTCATTGTTACGTCTATAAATATTTAATAGCATCCGGTACTTGGATATTATTTTAACTAATACCATAACATCCTTTCTTTATAAGTATTGTATAATCAGCCAAAAATTATCTAGATTTAATTTTCTTTGTAATTATTTAATTATTGGCACTACGCAAACACTTTTTTTATCTAGAGGATATTCTTTTTAAGTAATTAAGTACATACTTATAGATTTTGAGCGATTCTTTATCCATATTTTTACAACTTTTTACAATATTTAGGACAGCCACAGTGCTCACTCTTTGTGTTCATCACATGATGCATATTTTCACAAGCATATTCATTAAAGAGAATTTGTAAAAAGTACATGAATTGTTTGTTTTCCCTAAAACTGCTATTTTATTTTTTTGTATCTTTATGACAACTTAAGAATGGTAAGCAGGGTGGTCAAAAAATAATAAAAAAGAAAAAGTCGGCGAGAAAAACGGAGAAAGTTGATTTTTCGGCCAAAATCAGTCAACCAATAGATGATATACCTTCAGTAAGCCGACTTAATTGGTATAGTTTAAAGCAAAAAATTGTTAAAAGTTATGAAATTTAGGCACTGACGTAAACTGCTGTCCGAGCGTAAGTGGGAATAATAAATTTTATATGTAGTTTGCTGCCATATTTTGATTATTTTTGAACGATCTTTAATCCATCTGTATATGTTTGAAATATAAAAACGTTTCATTTTAAATTGCTTATTGTGTGACATTTTTTCGTTTTTTCGCGGCCTGATAGGAGTATTTTTAAATATCTTGAAAAAAATCTGGCAAATTATCAGTTTGTTAGGTGAAAACCTAAATAAACTGTTTATTAGGGTGAGTCAAGATAGAGAAAAGTTCAATTTCATTGTTTTAAAGTTATGAGAAAATAAATTTAAAAGCCAAAATTTAAAATTATTGTTATTAAAAAGGTGGCTCAAAGGGACGAATAAACATACTTTTTTTTAAATGAAACCCCCTTATTTTTTTTTTGTTTAAATTTTTAACTTTTTTATTAATAATAGCATACCTAAACCCAATATTTTTCCAATATTTCAATTTTTCAAAAAAAAATTTTTTCACACTTTGCAAAAAATTAGATAGGCGGTTTTTTTGGCGTAGATCACTAAAATTTGATATTAAACAACTGAAGTTTGACGGATTTAACGGAATTTTAATTAGATGTAAGGGTTAAAATAAACGAATATATTTGGACTTTTAAATTAAAAAATCTCGTTTTTTTTAAATGGCGCACCATATAATTATTTTTTGAAAGATCTTAAAAAACCCACAACTTTTATTGTTTTCCATATACCTTTTTTTAAATATTTCTATGATTTATTTTAACTTTTCCAATTTTTAAATTCTTTCTGTCTAAGACTATTGCTATAACATTAGTTGGCCATGAAAAATGACATTGTCAAATTTTAACCTGAATTGAGTAAAAAACCATAAAATTTATTGTGGTTAAAAAATTTAAAAAAATAAGTATGGTTTTTTTTTTAAAGCTGAATTAATTGGATATGATTTATATACTGGGTGAGGCGAAAGAAATACTTTGTTTGCAGTAAGACTACAAGGCGAAGTACCCTAATAGACAAAAAAAGACTAGACAATCTCTTCAGTGTTTAATGGAACGGTTTAATGCTGGTGGTAGTATTGAATATGAAAAGGAAAGTGGTAAACCGGAATGCTACCAATGAGGAAAAAATTGAAATTTTACTTCAAGTTCAAGATAATCCCCGGTCAGTAGCCGTCAAGTAGCTAGCTTAGTGATACATCCAATCTACCGTTAACCGCACCACTAGAAAACACAAATATCATCCCTTCCACATGGAACTACACCAAGAACTTCTAGACCGCAATTTTGAACAAAGGGTAAACTTCTGCACCGTTATAAATGAAGCAATAGAGGCCGATCCAAATTTTTTGTCTAAAATAATGTTTTCCGATGAAGCTCCTTTGCAGTAATGGTGCAGTTAATCGTCATAACATGCACTATTATTCAACAGTTAATCCAGTCTGGGTACGGGAAGTGCAAAAGAAAACCATTGGTCACTTAATGTGTGGGTTGGAATAAAACACTTTAATGTTTTTGGGGAACCAATATTTTTTCGCGAAACAGTTAAGGGCCTGATATTTTAAACTTTTTGCAGAAGGGATTTACTCAACTTCTTCAAGAATTTGATAACATTGAGATCCAACAAATGTGGTTTCAGCAAGATGGAGCCCTCCGCATTACCATCGAGAAGTTCGAGAATTTTAAATAATCATTACCCACAGAAATGGATCGGTAGAGGTATGGATGGCCCCTCGATCAGTGACTTAACACCACTAGGATTTTTTTTGTGTGGTTTATTTGGAAGATCGTGTTTATGTGAACCCCCACAACACCAGAAGATATGGAAAATAGGATTCGGGACGCGTGCAGGAGAATAACCCGTTTATGCTAAGGAACGTCCAAGAAAATATACGAAAAAGACTAAACATGTGTATCCAAGTAGAAGGCATTTTTGAACATTTATTGTGCCATAATAATAATTAAAAATAAGTTAATTTGTAGTAATAGGTATTTATTATTATTTACTTTTTCTGTGAATTTAAAATTTAAAAATGGCCAACTAATGTTATAGCAATAGTCTTAGACAGAAAGAAGGGTAAATATTGGAAAGTTAAAATAAATCGCAAAGTATTAAAAATAGGTATTGGGGAAAACTTAATAAAAGTTGTGGGTTTTGTAAGATCTTTCAGAAAAAAAAATAATATATATGGTGCCATTTAAAAAAATCGAGATTTTTAATTTAAAAGATCCAAATATATTCGTTTATTTTGAACACCCTGTAGCATCAATTAAAATTCCGTTGCATATATCTTTACGTCATCTTCGAATAACGCTAATATCAAATATGGGATCTACCTTAAAAATAATGGCGCTATCGTAATTTTTTGCAAGTGTGAAAATTATTTTCTTTTTTTGAAAAATTGAAATATTGAAAACTATTAGGTTTAGGTATGCATTATAATTAATAAAAAAGTTAAAAATTTTTTAAAAGGGAAATTTAAAACAAAATTTAAAAATGGGTTTTCAAAAAAAAATGTTTTATTTGTCACGTTTTTTGAGCCACCCTGTAAACTTTAAAATAATTTTAAATTGTGCATCCTAAGAATCTTTACATCTTTTGTATTTACTATTTTCTCATAACTTTTGAAACCAATGAAATAATGAACTTTACTCTATCGTTGACTCACCCTGTACAGGAAATGATCCTTTGGTTCGAAATTTTTGTGCTACATGAATTAACCTAAAATTTTCATAGAAGGAGGGATTAAAGTTTATATTATGCCAAGCGGCGCTTTTTTTCCTGGGAGTGGGGTTCCCCCCTTCTTGGGGTGGAAATTTTTTTTATTTTAGTCACAGGAATCAATAAAAAGTAATTTTAAGTAAAAAATGTTTTATACATTTTTTGTAGAACTAATATTTTTCGAGTTATTCCGATTGAAAGTAAAGTTTTTCAACGAAAAAAACCGACGTTTTTAATGTGTTTTGCGCAAATAATTCCAAAAAAATGCCATTTATCAAAAAAATGTAAATAGCAAAAATTTTAAATTTTTCACAACCAATGACCTACGGCTTGTTAATGGTTAGCTTTTTTTTGGTAAATTCTAAATTTAAAAAATTAAAGTCAAGTAGCAGGAAAACTTTGCATTTTTTGAGAAAACTTATAAAATCTTTTAAAAGTATATAATTAGACCTTTCTTTTTTAAAAAAAACTCTAGCACAAAAATTAAGCGAGTTATGATAAAAATAAGGTCGGTCCCTACTTTTCATAAAAAATTGTGAAAAACCCCTAATTACCTCCTAATTAAAATTATTTTTCCCTTTCGGTTTTTTTTTTATATATGTACTAATAATACATTCCTAAACTTTGACCATTTTAAAATGCTTAATTTTAGAAAAATTAAAGCTTTAATGAAAAAAATTTTCCCAATTTCCTAAAAAAATACCGGAAATACCAAAAGGCAGGGTGCCGAATTGTAACTTTTAATTAAAAATTTTCCTTGCATAGAGTTTTTAAAATATATATTTGGCAAGTTATGGCCGTTTAAATCCTCTATTTACGTACGAGCACCACCTTTCGTGCCCTTTAAATTACCCCTTTTAGAACTAATGGATTAAAAGAAATTTAATCTAATGGCCTGTAGCTCTTAAAAACCCCTACAAAAATTTTTAAAAAAATTTCTGTCATTAAAAATAAAGGAGCTATGTTTAAAAACCATTTTTTGAAAAGTTTAATTAGTTCACTTTGAAGTATAATAATCTACATACCCGGTAAACTTCGCAGTCTGTGTTTGTATAAATTTTATTTTGGTCTTTTGTAAATATGCAGTATATTTTTGTGTAAATAAAGTTTGTATGTAATTCATTTTTTTTCCTATTTATATCTATTAAATTATTTATAAGAACGGCAATATTGTAATGGTTTTAAGGTTGAAAATTTGTAAAATAATGAAATTGGTAACATTTTAGGCAGTAATATTTTTAATTATTAAGTCTGTCAAGCTATTAATTTTTAAATTTTTTTTAATTGCTTTATTAGAGGTTAATTTATGAGGGTTGAAAAGGTACGTATTTTTAGCAACAGCAGTCTAAACTAAATAACTATGATAAATTGATCATTTTTTAGGTTAAATATATTTTTTTACCTTAAGCCTAACAAGGGCTAATTTGAAGGGTTAAAATACTGTTAAATTTATTCCAAAGCATAAAACAATCATTCCTCAACTAACCAAATTTAATCCAATTTAAGGTTTAAATTTTATTTTATAAGTTTTGACAATTAGGGGTAGTTTTCACCCTTAAAAAAAACAAAGCGCCTATCGAAATGATATATTTTCAGAGAGGGTAAGATGAGCCCAAGCCAAATTTTAATGCATTGGGCAGGACAAAAATTGCAGGTTTTGTCATTTTTTAAGCTTTTTTCGGGACTATATGTATCATCAAATCATTTTAATTTATCAAAAACATTTTTTTTTCGTAAATTTTAGTTGTTACTTAAGGGTTAAGTTATTGTAGGTAAATATTTATTATATCGTAAACTATTAATTTTTTTCTACATATAAGCGCAAAATAATTTTAAGATAAAAAAATATATTTTTTTGGAAAATTTTGTTGGATGATTTTTAAAGGGGTTAAAACAGTACTAATAATTTTAAAATATAACTAACAACTTAAAAATATATTTATGTTACATATTTAGCTATTATTTTATTTTACATAATGTCTATTTCAGTGGTTTTTTATTTTTTAGCATAAGGGATGGTTTTAACTCCCTAAAAAAAGCACACTTCAAGGATATATAAATTTAAATCTAAAGGGTAAACCAACTTAATTTCAAATTTTCATTAAAATTGAAACTGTACAAAAGATCCGGAGGTCAAACACCTTTTTTTTCTTTTCCACACAATTATTAGTTGTGAATTTAGTTTCATTCGCCTTTCGAAATTTTTAAGATAAATATAATTTTTAAAAAATTTAATTTTTTGGACATATAGACGATTAAACGCGTAAAACAGACAATTTTTAAAAGTTTTTTTTTCTTTGTTTTTTATACTGTTTAATATTCAAAATCTTTTAAAGCGGGGGCATGCTAATTTTTATTTATACAGGTGACAAAGAAATTACTACCAAGCCTTTAATTTTTTTGAATAAAATATGTATCTTTAAAATTTTTGAATAATATATTATGTTATTGGCTGCCAATTTGATTTTTTTATCTTGGGACAGTCCACGAAGGCTGATGCCCAACGTACCGTGGGTGTTTTCCGTGTGGTGGGGGGGAGTTTGTTCACACGGGACTTAAATTTTTGGAGATTGGGAGGGGAAGGAAAAACTTCTGGGGCAGCAGGTTATAGTCTTGACACTCTAGGAATAAAGGAACTAAGAAAGTGGGAAGTTCCTCTAACTGAACTGTAAAAAGGATGCATAAAAGTTGCACTAAGTGTTGCTCTGTTGGGAGCTGCCAGAGAAGGAATAATACTGGCCAATTCCTCTGAGCAGAAGCCGTGAAAACCTATAGAAGAGGACAGATCTCCCACAGATCGACGATGGGCAAGAAGAGGGTTTCTGTGAGCATTGGGGCATTAATAAGACGAAATTTTTTAAAGGAGTCCAGAAGGCTAAGTGTTGTAGGGGACGCCATTCCCAGACATGAGAACAATATTCCCCAAAAGGGTCTGATTTGGGATACAAAAAAAAGGCAGATTGGGGAAAAAAGAAATATTTTCTGGCTCAAAAAAGGGGAACCAATCTTTTTTTAAACTGCCAAAATGGGGGAAATGTGTTTGTGCCAGTTGAGGTTATTATCAAAAAAAAACGCCGACTAGATTAAACGACTCTTTGTTCTGCAGAACTTGGCCGCTCATATGTAAGTGATGAGCATTTTCAGACTTTTTTTTCGACAGCGAACAAAAACTTTTTTTTTTAGGCATTAAACTGGGGACGATTTTTGGCACCCCAACCAATATAAGTTTGAGGTCTTGGGGGAAAAGATATCTGCATTGACCTGCGCTTGTTTTCAAAATCAGAATTACACGGTGGCTTA
>JAHBCN010001902.1:0-103997 GCA_019359885.1 Listronotus oregonensis
TTTTAATTCAAAACCTTAAACAATGACCTTCGCAAGAAAAAACAAATACATATATTGTTTAAAATAAGATACCGGTTTTTCCTAATTTGAATATTTTCGGTTTATTTCTTTATAAAGGGTTTTCCAATAAAAATATTATGATTTTGTAATGATGTAGTAACCATGGTAATAAAGTTATACCTGTCACTGCTTTGTAAACACTTTTCGCGCACTTGGCGGAAACTTTGGTCTAAATAATCGCCCTTCTGTGCTTGCTATTCGTCGTATGGTTGAGAAATTTGAAAGTAATTTTACTCTTCACGATGTAAAAACTCCAGTAAGACTCCGAAATAAGAGAACTGTTAAGAATGTTGCTGCTGTAAGAGATAGTGTTGCAGAAGATCCAAACTTATCAATTCCTCGTCGTGCTTAAGGAGGCAAATTTTGCAAAAACATTTTAATTTACACCTGTATAATATTGTTTTGACCCAAAAACTTAAGCCACTGGACCATCGTGCGACGAATTTGCTGCTTGGAGTTTCGAACGACTTGAACGGGATCACAATTTTGCAAAAAAAATATCTTTTGAGGTGAAGCTAATTTTTGGTTAAGTGGATACGTAAATAAGCAAAATTGCCCTTTCTGGTGTAAAAACAATTTACAACAGATTCACGAAAAGCCTTTGCATCCCCTAGAGGTAATTGTATGGTGTGGTTTATGGTATGGTGGTATCGTTGGACCATTTTTTCCAAAAATGAGATTGAAGATTCCGTTACAGTGAATGGTGAACGATATCGACAGATGTTGACAAATTTTTTATGGCCAAATTTAAATGCGCTTAATTTAAAAGATATGTGGTTCCAGCAAGACGGCGCTACATGTCACACTGCTCATAAAACTGTCGCCAAAATGAAAGAAAAGTTTGGTGAAGAGATAATTTCAAGAAATGCAACCGTTGCCTGGCCACCAAGAAGCTGTGATTTGACTCCTTTAGATTACTTTTTGTGGATTCACTGGTGTACACGAAGCGGGGGTGGACATTTAAACGACGTGCTATTCCAAACATAAATGTTATTGATTGTACTTTATGATAATATAAAAAGTGTGGTTATATCTGAAATCATTTCCATTTTATGTAATTTTAAAATCATAATGTTCTTATTGGAAAACCTTTATTACAAAAGGTACTGTTTAAAATTCTAAATAAAAAAACTACATTTGTTGGATCACTGTTCCCAATAAAATTTTTAATGGCATTTTATAAGGACATGTTGCATCTTATTAAGACAAAACAAGATTAATTTATTTATGTAAAAAACTAAAATAGGTTTTTTTACTTTAAGAAAATCTAATATCGCTGTTCATAAACTTTCATCAAAAATAAAAAAAGCAATTTATCCATTACCTAAACTTTATTAATGTCTAAACTTTTCTAAATGTTATTTTCAAAATTTCGAAAACATTTAAACTGATATTGACCCAAAATAAAACCTCATATATTTTAAAACTTAATTATTTTCTACATACATTATAAAGGTTTTGCGATAAAAAGGATTTTATACAGATTTTTAAAATTTGTCGTCAAAACTCTGTTTAGAACAATTAAAAAAATACAAGTATTTTAAAAGGAAACTATTTTAAACTTTTAAATTAAAATTTAAGGAGCTAAATAATACATATTTTATTTAGTTAAATACTCGTCTAAAAGGATATTTTTAAATCTAATATCATGCCATACCCGAACTAACTTTAAAATGAAATTCCAATGGATTTTAATTTACGGCTTTATGTACCTATAAACAAACTATGTCAGCTTAAACCAATATCACCGCACTGCGTACATTTTAAAAAGTTATTGTTAGCAGAATTCCTGGTGTCTCACTTTCCATAAATTTATTGGATTCCCTTGTTTAAAATATCTCAGTTATTTTTATACAGTGAATTAACTGATACGAATGCCTGAAATTCCTAAACTAATTTTATTGTGGAATTTGCAATAAAATTAGATTTTTTAAATTTTCCTAAAATATAAAAAAAAAATATATATATATATATATATATATATATATATATATATATATATATATATATATATATATATATATATATATATATATATATATATATATATATATATAAAATTTTTTGGAAAAATTAAACATTTCAAATAAACTTAAAAGGAGTCACAAAGGACAAATTAAAAATGTTGAAAAAATTAAAAAGAAACCCCACAAAAATAAAAATTTGGGTTTTAATTCCTTTAAAATTGTCCAAACCCAATAAAGGTAGCCAACCCCTTTAAAATTTTAAAAATTGGTTACAAAAACAAAAAATGTTTTACCCTTCAAACCGGGAAAAAAAAAACTTTTTAAATTTCAAAACAAAAAACATTTTGACAAAAACTAATAAACTTATTAAAAGGAAAATATTTCAAAATTCAAAAAAAAAACAATTCGAAAAAAAAAAAGACATTACCCCAAAAAATTTTAATAAAAAAATATTAAAAAATTTTTAAAACCCCCTACAAAAAAATTTTCGGGACTACAAGATAAGGCTTTTTAAAATTTTTTCGTTTTAAAATTTTTTAAAATTTTTTTATTTTTAAAAAAACCAAAAATTTAAAATACTACCCTTGGTACCAAGAAATGAACACCTTTTAAAAATTAGAAAATTGTTTTTTTCATAATTTTTGATTTTAAAAAAAAAGTAACAATAAAAAAAAAAGTTTTTTTTTTTAAAATGTAAATCAGAATTGTTAGTTTTTAAATTTTTTGCAAAAATATTTTTGAAAAATTTTAATAAAATTTTTAAAAAATTAAATTTCCCAATCATTTTAATTTTTTTAAACCTAAAAGTATTTTTTAATAAAATAATATTTTTTTTTTGGGTTAGAATATTTAAACAAAAAATTTTTTTAGTTTTTGAAAATTTTTAAATTTATTTTTAAGCGTTTAATGTAAGTTTTAATGGCTTGGGCTGCACCGGGGCCCCAAAAAAGGGGGGTAATTTAAAACCCCAAAATTTGTTGTTCGTAAAAAACCAAAATTATAAAAAATTTAAAAACAAAAAAAAAATTTGAAATTTTTATACGGAAAATCTTTGGGTTCCATTTTTTGCTTTGTTATTTATAAAAAATTTTTTGAACTTTTTGAAATTTCTAATCGAAAATAAACCCAGTAGAAATTTACAAAATAAAAATTTTTAAAATTTTTTTTAAAAACCTTTTTTAATTTTTTAAAATAATCTAATAGGGGTTTTTAAAAATAAATTTAAATTAAAAAAAAAAAATTAAAAGGTTTTTATGTTGACATTTTTAAATTTGGGTTGGAAATGCCCGTTGAAATTTAAAAGGGGTTTTTTTGGAAACTTTAGAAAAATTTTTTTTTGCTCCTTCATCAAAATTTAAAAATTTTTTATTTTAAAAATTTAAAATTTTAAATTTTTTTTATAAGTAAAAAAAAATTATAAAAAAATTTTTTTTTCATATAAACATATTTTAATGGATTAAAAATAAATTTTAAAAATTAAAAAATTTATAAAAATTAAAAAAACAAAAAATTTTTTATTAAAGGGGAAAAAATTTTTTTACAAAAAAATAAAAAAAATTTTAAAATTTTTAAAACCAAAACAAAACCCTTTGGTTTTTTTTTTGGAGGAAAATTTCCCACTAAAAAAATTTGAAAAAGCTTTTTTAAAAAAAGGGTCAAAAAAATTAGGATAAAAAAAAATTTTTAAAAACGGTTTTCTATTTTTTTTTTGGCAAAAAAATTTTTTTAAAAAACCCCCCTTGGGGTTTAAAAAACCCCTTTTCCCCAATTTTCCCCAAATGAAAATTTCTTATGTCTTTTTGGGTTTTGGGGAAAACTTTTGGAAAAAAAATTAAAAATTTTCCCTTTTTTTTTTTTTAAAAAAATGTTTTTAAAATTTTTGAAAAAACAATTTTTTAAAAAAAAAAAGTTTTTAAATTATACTTTTTAAAATTTTTAAAAATTTTTAAAAGTGAAACAGTAAAATTTAATTTAATTTTAAAAATTTTTTCAAAAATGGGGTTTAGGTAAAAAATTTAAAAAACCTTTTTTTTTTTTTGGGATCCCTTTTTAAAATTTTTCCTACAAAAATTTTGGGAAAATTTAAATTTAAAAAAAATTTTTTTTAAATTTTAAAAAAAATTTTAAATTTAAAAAAAGGGAAAAATTTTGGTTTTTTTTAAATAAAATTTAAATATTTAATTTTGAAAATTTTTTTTTGGGAAATTTTTTTCCCTTCCCCTTCCCCAAAAAAATCCCCCCTTTTCTTTCCCCTTTTTAAGTTTTCAATTTTTAAAAAAATTTTTAAAAAGTTTAAATTTCCCCCTAATTTTCTTTTAAGAAATTTTTAAAATTTTTTTTTTAAAAATTTTTTTTTTAAAATAAAAAATAAAAAAAGTAAAAAATTTTTTCCTTTAAAAACCCTTTTGGGAAAAAACTAATATGAAATAAAATTTTTTTTTTAAAAATTTTTTAAACAATAAAACAACATTAAAAAAACCAATTTCTTTAAAGGGGGTTTTAATTTTAAAAAAAAATACATAATTTTTTTTTTTTTAAAAAATACCCGGGAAACTATAATTTTTTAAAATTTTTTAAAAAATTAAAAATTTAATGTAAACGTTAAATAATGTTTAGTTTCTTTGGCTATATTACGAAACGGTACGCTACTGCTTCCAAAATTAAAAAAATAAAAATGTGTTTTGTCAATTAAATTTACCAGATTCGCTGTGGTTCAGTAATCAAGACCTGAAAAAAATTAATATAAAATTCTTTTGACAAAAAATAATGAAATTTCAACAACAGGTGGAAAATACAATAAAATTCAGCCACCATTCTTCTCCTTTCATAATAAATAATAATAAAAAATGCCTCATTATACACTAAACGAAAATTCAAGAGCGAGTACGAAGGGCGAATACGACGAAATAAAATTTTTGGTTAATTTAAAACAAATTTTAATTAGTTTTTAAATTACTGTACTATACCTGGGGCGCGTTTTAAAATAATTTACCAACATTGGACTTTTCTTTCTAAAAATAAAACAGGAGCACGTTAACAGTGTTTAGTTTTAAAAACAACTTTGTTGGAAACAATGGCGTATGTAAGTTCGTTTGGTAGCGAATTTGGGTTGAGATTAAAATTCTATTGCAACTCACGATATCTGGATTCCCAAAATATTATTTTATATGCTTTTGGTCAATCACATGTTAAAAAGATCCAAGAGATATCATATTTTCTTTTATTTATCTTTGTACTATACGACGCATCACACATATAACAAATATTTTTCTTAATCCTTCAATAAACACAGATGATCGATGTTAATGGTAATACATTTAAAATACTTTTAAATACGACTAGTTGACCCAAAATATAAATTCCGAAACTTTGTAGCAAGCAGCAGCTAGTAGCTAGAAAAAAAAAATTAACAAAAGGATCAAGAATAAAATTGGTTGCAAATTGTTAAGCAAAAAGCCCTGCTTTTCCTTTAGAAGTAGAAAAAAATTCTTCTCTAAAGAATTTGATCCTAAACATTTTTTTCGAGTTTTTCTACCTTAGTTTAAGAGATAGGAAATAATAAAAAACTTTTAAAACGGTACTATTATGTATTTGAAACACCCAAAAAAAAAAAATTAAAAAAAATTTTTAAATACCTTTATCTTGGTTTGAAAAATCCCCCATAATTTGTAAATTTTTTAAAAAAAATAACTAAATTATATTTAAAAATTAAAAATTTCAAGCCCTGGTTTTCCTAGAAAACCCCGATGCTCATTCCCCTTTCCCCAAAAAATTCTTTGGATAATAAAATTCAAATTTTTGCATTTTTTTTTTGCAAATTTCTTTTAAAAAAACCCCCCCCAAGGGCCCAAAAGTTTCAAACAAAGGAATGAAGATAAACGTTTTTAACTCTTTATATTTTAGATTTTTTATTCCCAATGGGGAGCCCCCCTTAAAAAATTAAAGTTTTGCCCAGATGGTTTTCAAGTGTAGGGGAAATGCGTCCCAAAGAATTGTTTTCCATATTTCGGGGAATTAAGGTTTCCCATCCCCTTTTAAAACCCAAAAGGCTCTAACACGGGAAGGATTTTAGTAAAATCAAGTTTTGATAATGTTTTTTATCTGACTGTTCTGAAGAAGCCCTGCTTTTTTGCAAACCCTTTAGGCCATAAATATCAGAACCCGCAAACCCGGGGTTGCTCCCCACAAAAGGCAGCCCAAAGTCTGAGAGCGAGGAAAATTTGGAATTTTTGTTATCTAACAATTTGGAAAAAGATGGAAGGGGTTTTCCCAAATTTTTCGGGGTGAAGGCAAAGGAGGCTTTATTTTCCCTTGTCTGGCACATGTTTTAATATTTTGACAGTTTGGGAAATTTAAAAAAAAAGGTTTTTGGGATTTTGAAATTGCAAAAGAAAATTTAAAAAAATTTTAAAAAAAAATTTTTATTTCCCAAGGAAAAAAAAAATTTTCTAAAAACCCGGGTTTTAAAAACCCGGAAAAAAAAAATTTTCTCGATTCTTTAAAGTATAAAAAAATTTATTAAAAAAATAATGAAATTTTAACAATAGGTGAAATATACAACAAAAGGGCCCACCTTTTTTCTTCCTCCAAATTTGAAATAATAAGAATACCCATTAACTAAACGGCATCAAGAGAGAAGGAAAAAAAAAAACAACATTTTTGCAGCAAAACGATTTTAATATTTTTTTTAAATTAACAATTATTGGGCTTTTTTCCAGGTAGGTAATTTTTTTGAAAGGATAATTCTATTTAGAAAGAGTAAATGGACGAATTGAAAAAACTAACGAGCTAGAAATTTGTATAATATAATCATTAAATTAAGCGAAAGAAGTTTGGGTAGAAATAAATACAATAAGGAGGTCTTTGTTTTGTAATTTTTTTTTATATTTGTGGATGAAGGATATCTTGGATCTTAAACATGTTCAATGATAAATGTGTGTCAATTTTCACAAACGTCATACTTACATAAAAGATAAACTGTGAGGCCTTCTAAGTCTGATATCTCATTAATAATAAAACACAATGTATATATTAAATTAATTTATTTAAATACATTGTACACATTGACTTTTAGCAATTTTATGCTACTGGTTAGATAGTAACACAATACAAGCTACGGCAATAAAATTATTAACGTGTTATAAGTTTCTATCTGGGCGGACGGTGATGGCTGGAACCTCTGGTGGTTTCTTGGCACATGGCTTGGCTGGGAACAGCGTGTAACGCGTTTTCATTCCGTTTCTCAATATGGTCCATAGTGGAATTTAACATCGAAATAGTTAGATGTTGACCTTTATTAGAATATCTTCTAAAGAAACATAACATGGTGCGATCATTGTCACATATTGAAGTAAAGCAAACCAGTGAAAATCTTCGGTTTCTAACATTATCAGGAAGCAGTAGGAGCATTAAAGGCGCACTAAATGTATAAAACATTTTTAACTACTAATGACGTATGACAAATAACATAACATGGTTGAATCTTGAATGAGCTTAGCTGTTGCCAGAAAGGTTGCAATATCTTCTACCATTGACTCGGCATTCAGCGTCTTTATGGTTAAAGATGGCGTCATGCGTTTTTCGCTCTTCAGTAGGGTACGACGTTACACTAATTTTAAAAATTAAGCCGCGCGTTTTAGCCTCATCATCAGGGCTAAAAAACGATTTACCTAATCGATAGCGCCAGAACGGCATAAATTAAAATTTTTCGCGTTTGCCCAAATCAATGTGTGGATATTCGCTACAAGTATCAACATGCTGGCCATTTTCCAAGTCACGTGGTTTTTGACATATGACAGGTGACAGATGTCATTGTTCCCATTTGAAGCCCAGGTGACGTTTAACATTGACAGATAAATGCCACCCGTAATAACGCGTCACACAAAGTTACAATATTTAATTGTCAAGTGTTATTAAAGATAATAAAATATTACAGACTTTTTGGAGGCTCATGAACACTTACCATCCCAAGGTTCTCTTAAGTATTTCTTCTTTTCAAAACATAAATCAAAATTCCATAATTTTTTTCCTTCCTAATCTTGAACAACAGTCTCTTAACCAGAAAAACTAAGTCTTTTACAGTTCCTGTTCTCACCACAAGAGAACAACATTGATTTTTCTTCTACCAGATATTGACTTTGGAAATCAGGCAGCTCAGCATCATGGCACTATTGCATACAGATCTTCACCAGACTAGGGATCATGCACATGTATAATTCCATATAAAAGATTGTGTGTATCCTATACCCAGAAAAAAAGTTTAAAACATTCCCTTTTATTTCTTTTTCTTAAACAACACAGGATATAAAAAAATTCATCAATTCCCAATTTTCCCACCAGACAACTATTAAACAGATTTTTAAATGATAGAGTGGGGCATCAAAGACTTAAAAAGATACATATTTGCGTCTTCTTTAAAGTCTGCCGATCTTGTCTTTTAACACTCGAACTGCAGTAATGCAAAACAATGAGATATTTTATTATGAAGGCGTGACACTTTTTGAAAATGAAAGTGTTATAAATAATATTTCAACACTTTTGCAACTTTCAGAAAGCTTGCAATTACTTTACCAAGTCAGCAAATATTTTTCTAATAAAATTATTCAATATGAATTACAATTCGGACTTTATGGAATACTGTCTTCACCATGTCTGGAAAATGGCTTCCCCATTCCTGTTAGTATTTAGGATTAAATCCCAGGAGGTTGTTTCCCACTTTCTTTTGAGTAACTTGACCAGCCAGCTATCAGTTTTATATCTTTCTTTTCAGAATTTTGCTCTTAAAGAAATGGCCAGTGAAATTTATTTCCTACAGTTTTAAACACACACAAAATGCCCATCTCATGTCTCACAAAATCTCTAAATGTAAAACTTGTATCTGCAGAAGTCTTTTCTTTCATAAATAGCAGATCTTTACATAATTTTATTATTTCTCTTAAGACCTTTAAATATATCTTAGTACTTAGGCTTCAGACCCTTGCATTATCTGCAAATAAAAGTTTTTATTTCAAAGAGAACATGTACACACATAAAAAACGTGACATTATTTAATATTTATTAAATAAAATAATTGTATTATTATAAGATCTATAATTTACAAATGGTCATTGGTTGCACCTATGTGTGGTTGATGAAAGCCGGATGGGTCTTATGTTAAATGGACGCTCATGGGAAACATGGGGCCTTAAAGCAGCATCTGGTCTGTTGGTTGCCCTTCATGGTGGTAAGGCCTGTGATATCACATCACTGGTGTAGTTGACCAAAATGCAACATAGCTAGAACGGGACAAAACAACCCCAACAGCAAGCCATGAGTGTCTCTTAGACTTTCCTTCCTCCAACATATAGTGGGGAGCAAATGAGCTGCTGAGCAGCAACAGAAACCAACTGGTGTCCCACACAAACTGTTTGGGACACAACAATATAAAAGTCAGGTTGACGGGGTAAGTCTGGACAGAAAGGGCAGACCAGATGGTTTACAATACCTCAACTACTACAAAAACTTCAGGTAAAAATTCAGGTCAAGGTGGGCGGCATGTGATCTCACGAGCACGATTGGGGTGGCGTCTGATTATACAGATGGTTTCAAAACCGGAGGCAGGAACTAGACGGGCGTGTTATTCAAGTATTTATGAATTTACAATTCTTTGGCTATTTGCTTTACTGCTGTGCAAAAAAAAATAACAGTAAGGCCTATAAAACAAGCGGATCTGCATAATATGAACAGCCAAGCGTCATGGGAACTCAGTAAGCCCCCAGGTAACGTCAAGCTGACATGAAATTCAAATGGAACTGGAGTCTGAGAGAGAACGCAACAGATAACTCTTTGTTGAGCACCAGGACATTCAGGATAGAAGACAACAAAAAATGGATGAGCTAGCAAAGACAGGGATCATCCACCATACTGGGCCAGGCCTGTCCTTGGGTATTAAAACTTCAGAGGGCAAACCAGGAGATGGATCAGAGAGCAAACACACAGAGCAATCACCTGAAACCTCAGTATTAGACTCTAAGATGGAAAAGTTTCATAAAGGAGCCATCTGAAACAGACAGAAAAGCTACTCAGAGTAAAAAATGGAAAAGACATCCCAAAGCATGCAGTAGGGTTGCTAACCAGGGCTGGCGATAACCTAAAGAGAACACACAAGATAGGCTCATACAATGGGGACAAGTTGCAGAATGTGTAGGCGAGGGAAGAAAAAGCTACATGCTATTAGCGAATAAATTTAAATCAAAAGACAGGCATTATTTAGACGGCAAAATGGGCTGGAATATAAACAATAGCCAGTCAGGGGTTTATGCAAGCATGAAGGAACAAGACTAATGGGAGGATTGGTATAAAAAAGACCAATGGAGATTGGGCACAAAGAGCCCCATGAGGCTGCGCTACTCCAGTAGTTAATCAAGACGCTACTCCCAGGAAGAGAAGGCCTGCTTGATGCTGAAGTAATTTCAGGGAAAACTTGAATTTAATTTAAATAAAAATTGATTGTGGTCGTGTTGCGTGAAGATGTAGAGATGAAGAAACCTTGTATTTTGTACCAGGTTTTATTTTAACAAATATCCCACATGAAACGCTTTCAGTAAAGCAATCATCAGTGCAATTCGTCAAGCGCAGAGGGTTAAACAGAACATCGACACTTTTCTCTTTGTTATTAAGTTAAATTAAAAGTAAAGCTGAATTAAAGCTTACAATTTTTCGTTCGAAGACAAAGATTAAAAAATAAATAAAAAATTCTACAATGACCACTAAGAATTTGATTTGATAAAAATATGAGTATCTTAATTATAGGTTAATTCAAAATCATAAAATTTACCTTTTTTAAAGAAAAACAATGACTTTATTTGTTGCTGTTCAAGTGTGGCATAATGTGTTGATGTCTTTATATTATAATGCACTCGAATTGCTGGCTCTGCTTGACTAGCGCGATGATGAATTTTACTGAAACGCTCTGAAAAGATGTTGTTTAACCGCCGAAATACAACGTTTCTGACCATTTTCTTAAAATCAGGTAACGTTGTTTGTTTCAATAAAGAAGTGAGAAGGCACCAGTCAAAACAAACTAATACATTAAAGAAACTGTCTACAAAAGTTTTTACAGAATTTTCTAATTTTATATGCAATAAATTTTAACAGCTTTAACAAAAATTATTATTTTATTTTTTTGTAGGTTTATCTTGATAATGACAGACAGGTCACCAGCGAAATACAGATATTTTTGATTTTGTGGTTCAGAGAGGTCAAAGAGGTTCTATTATATAAACTTTTATGACATGTACCCTTAAGGATTTTTAAAACTTGGCGAATCCACCATAAGCAATGCAGAACATATTTACACAAAAGCTTGCACGTTAAAGTCATCTTTAACAACACTAATAATCTTTCTTGAACAACACAAATTTTTTTACGAGTCTGTAAGCAAAAAACTTCTGCTATAATAAATCATGAGTCCTTTCAAGCTGAACCTTGTCTTATATAATATAAAAATAATGCTTTTTACAAGAAGTAAATTACTCTGAAATGCAACAATATTTTTAACTAACCCTTTTCAGAGTTTCAAAGCATTATCATCCAGCGAGGATAGCGTTTTCATTAATGGTTCTTTAACCTCATATATTTATTTTCAACTGGAAACAAAACGTGTTTCTCAAAGTGATCTCAAAAATTATTCATCGTCTCTGTCTAATGTGACATTTTTAACGTAAAAATGTTTGGACGTTTTAAGTAATCGTTTTAAGTTGAAAAATTTGTTTAATGGACATAAAGAGCGATGATTCGGAATTTGTTTTGTAGGATGTGTTTATAAAAATGGGCCATTGGCTGTTCAGCCTGAAATGATATACCACATATGTCTGTGAGACAACTGGTTCTCAATTGAAACTAATGGTGTATACAATACACTGGTTATAAATATAATAATTTAACAGTCTTAGTTCATTCCCTTCAACTTTGCTTAAGTTTCACCTAACGAATTGGTCGATAGATGGCGTTGACCTTACTTTATTCGTATATAATATTTTGTATTTTGTATATATATATATATATATATATATATATATATATATATATACATATATATATATATATATATATATATATATATATATATATATATATATATATATAATTATGTTATGTTTTGGATTCTATTTTCTTAACTAAATTATCCATAGTCGCAATGCAATCACTGTTGCCATCAACCTGTCAAATTTAAAATCTGGTTTGATAAATTTGCTCTACAGATATTGAAATTCCCCAATAATGAACAGGTTTGATAACGGTGTCTTGTCAACGAAAAGCTTGCTCCAATACCAGAGAAGCATCAGTGGTAGAAGGTGCTTTGCTTGGCTTTCAAGATATTCAATGAGCGGTTGATTCTATATCACTGAGGCCGAGCTTTGCTGTACTTCTCAGTTCATGGATGAAAGAAGTCCCAGGCTAAATACAGATCTGGGACCTTGCAGTGATAAAGATAGCTTCAGCGCTCAATGTAAATAACCAACAAACAGGCAAAAAAAAAAGTATTATACAATCTATGTATCTAAAATTTTCCCATTTGGATTTTCCGTTAATTCAGGGATAAATTGCTGTAATTCTCTTACGGATAACCCTACCCAAAAGAAGTCTAAAGACGCCTATGATCAAGAATATAAAAGGTTTCGAGGATTGGATGAAAATATGATGTAAAATTATCAACGTGACGGCGCTTCTTGGATATTTCCACGAATTAGTATGTTAAAGTGATGTTGTAAATTATATTAAAATTCTAATATGTATATCGATTATAGTCACAAACATTTAACTCAAATTTCCTATGGAAAAGAATTTTATTTGTTAAGAACACATATAAAAACTATATATATTACCAAAATATTGCAATTACGGCCAACATCTAAACAAGTATTCAAATGATTGTAAATAATATTTACATATTATATTCTGGAGATAGAACATATTATGTTCTATTTTCAGAAAAATGGGATCACTTCTGTCAGGTCCCGGGGTATAATAGCTATTCAAAGGATCGAGCGAAGAAATCCAAAAATTTTTGACTCGAGGAAAGGTGCTAAAATTCATCTGTAAAGCCTAGTGGCTCTGTTATTTGGTCATGTTGGTGGGTGCCTCACAAAGAGCTAGTTAATATGTTTTGTAGAGACAACACTACTGAGGATAAGTAGTAATAGTAAATATTTCAGAAACAACGACCGATAAAGGGTATATTTACAATTATTGATGAAGAAAAATGGATTGTTTAAAGCTACTGAGAACTTATTGAGTATTTACGCCAAACAAACCACAACATTAATAGATTCTTTTTGTGTTTTTATAGCCAGTTGGGAAGAAGACCATAGGCAAGATTCCTTTCCTTAGTGCAAAATACCTGGGTCTAAGCGATGCGGACAAATATAATGGTCACTGTATGCGCGGCACCTCTGCAACTTTGGCGGACGCGGGGGCAAACATGAGGACATTGAAAAGACATGACAGTTGGAAAAGTTCAGCTGTCCTTTAAGGACAAGATTTCGAAATTTAAAGCTGGAGGACCATTAACGAGACCATCAACATCAAAAAACGTTAGGAGGATATTATCATTTCATTGTGAAATTCTATAAAATAATAAAAACATCGACTTATCAAAGCCGGTAAATTCCCATTTTACAGGATAACTTCATAACTGTTCATTTAATATGAATGATATTCTTATTTTGGGTAAATAAAAAGTTGCTACTTTAATTTTCTATTATTTTTCATGTGAAAGCTTACCACTTACTCTCTCCCAGGGGCGTGAGCTTCTTTAATGCCTGGGGTATTACTACCACTAGATAACATAATATAGATGTTTGGTAACATGGCATTATGAACAGTAATATTCGGTAGGACATAAAAAAAATAATACGTCAAAACAAAATAAATAAGCAAAGTATGTATTAAATCTTCCTTTGGTGTTACCGAGTTAAAAGTCCTGTTAGATGACCCGAATACAAAACATCCACCAGATCTTTCTCCATTCACGTCCCAATGGGGCTCTGAAATTTACATCCCATTAATCATCGCTACCCAATGGGCTGTCAGAAACATGTTCCAAATGAGGCCTGTTAAAGCCGGGCACACTCAATCTTATTAATAATTGCCATTGGCCACACTGTCTCATGACGCCAACCCGTTCTTTATTCATTGAGACCAGTGATTGGCCCATAGCCAGCTGCCGCGTTGCGTGTCAAAAATATGCTCCAGAAATTGAAATTCTTGGAAAGCAGTCCGCCGGCGGAATTGGTTATCGCGGCTGGTGAATGATACAACATACACTCAGTGACCAGAAAAGTTGAACCAGTAAAGATTTTCTTATTTTGTAAAAAAAAATTCATAGATTTTTGCAGCGGATACTATGTTACAGGTCGGAATTTGTTTTCTCATTATATTTATCAACAATTTTGGTTTATTTGATAAATGTACAGAATTATTTCATCTTTATTTGTCATCTTTTTAAGGTAATATTTAAGAAATACAAAGTTGTTTATGAAACGTTTTCGGATTTTTATAAAAATTTTAGGCTATGACATTTAGAAAAACATTGATCGAAAAATAAAAAAAGCATTTTTTTATGAAATACTTTAGAATACTTAAAATAAATAAATCTAATTAAACATGAAATCTCTGTTTCTACGTTTTAAAAAAGTAGGGGATGCATTCGGATTGGCCAGGTAGGCCTTTGCGCGTGCACGTTTGGCCAGATCTGGAGATCAGTGAATTGTAGCGTCATCGAGGTCAACGTCTGCGGAATCTGTGAACATGTTTCACAACATCAGGAATCCTCGGATGTTATCAGGTGAACCGGCAGAGGTGTAGCGTATCAGGTATCCTCAGGCGACGTTTTCAATTTTAGAAATTAAAAGTCAGGATTCAGACATCCATCATCAATTCCTTGAAAAATATTCATTTAAATGAAAATTCCTTTAGTGGAATAATTTACACCCTAAGATGTAGAAATGTCAAATAATAACCCAGGTAAAAATTCTTCATGAAAATAATTAATATATAAAAACATATGATAAGGTGTTATTAATTAATAGTTTTTATTTAGTTCAGGAAAATATATATATATATATATATATATATACATATATATATATATATATATATATATATATATATATATATATATTATAAAAAAATGTCAAATAATAGCCAGGTAAGTTACTTCCTCGAAATAAGAATAATACTATAAAGCATATGATAAAGTGTTATTAATTAAGAGTTGTTATTCAGTTCGAATGATACACTGTCATTTTGAAAAATAATTGTTTTCACATACGAAGATTAAACTAGAAAAATATATTTTTAATAATAATGGTAAACATGGTTCTCAGGACCAAGTATATAAAAATATATTTTCAAATGAAGGACTCAGATTATATATAGAAAATATTGTCAGAGAATTTGGGAACAGACGTTAGTGAATTGAAGAGAAAATACAATGTGCTTACCAAAGAGAATGACATTGACAGAAGATCAATTAAAAGAACTAAACTATGAAAAAACTATTCCCTAGTGGTACAAGGGAAGCTGAAAAATTTGGACAGTTTAATGGAACCTTATTTTTGGAGTTTACCACAGAGTGAGTGTAAAGTGACATAGTGTCTAATAGTTTACCCATTAAAGTAATAAGTTATGCAATTGAAAAGTAGAAGTTTCATACATTAATATAGTTTTTAAAAAAATTTATTCATTAATATCCAGCTTGGATAAACGGAATTTGTCTTCTGGTTGTACTTGAAACGTTACTTACCTGCCACCTCTACTATAATAACGTGTATACACTCGTATGGCTGTTATTTTTATCTGTCTTCAATCAACGTCATCCTTGGCAAGCGGGACCCAACATAGGAAGTTACTCAACTAGACTTACTCCATTGTATATAAATAAAATTTAAAGTCTTATTGTTACTTAACTGCCTTGTCAAACATAGACATATTATATATTTGCAAGAAGGAAGAACGTGAGAGATTTCCTTTATGTTTAATAGGAAATGCATGGTGTTTCATTAAAAAAATATATTTCCTTTTCTATTTTGAATGATTAGAATTGTTTTTATACGTCATATCTAAAATCTTCATAAAAAATTCAGAAGAATTTTCTGACTTGCTGGCATGGCAATTTTTTTTGTTAACTAAAACCTATGTTAACATAATATATCTCTGCAGTTCACGAAGGGTATTCATTATAAACGAGCTATGACAACTATTGCTATATTAAAAGAAAAAAATGAAGGAGAAAAAAGGACAAGTACTTTCTATTTAAAATATTAAAATTATAGTGTTTTAATAAAGTCTTTTACATTTCAATGTCGTGGTAAAGAAACGTATTATTTTTAGATGGTATTGTTTGTAATTATAACAATAATTGGATTTTTAAGAAAGTTTGATTTCCATGCATTGAAAAGGAGGTAAAAATATCCATGAAAATGCAGGAATCTTGTCACTGTCAAAATTCAGAGGCCTTTAAAGGGCTAGCACAAGAAATATTAGTAAGTTAGTTTTTATTATATCTAAGTTTAATTTGTTTTACATATTGATCATGCAGTTTCAACCATATAAAAGTATTTCTATATGCATTATTATATGTCATTGATTTTTAGCTTACATTTTGTAATAAAATGAATTATTTGTTATTCTTTTGTTTTGTTTTGCAAAAATATTTTTATTTTTACAGTTATGTAGGAAAAAAACCCAAAATAGTATGTTTAATTAAAAAAAAGTTTTATACATAAGAGTTACCTGAATAAATATATTTGTTTTGTATTAAAGTGTTTCTTTTAAAATAATATATTAAATGTTCATACAAGATCAAACTTTAAGACTATAAGGTTTAAATTATTCTGTAACACATAACTTTATATGATGGATTAATACAAACCCAAAATGTTAAAATGAATAATATATTAGTGACAAATTTATTCAGAAGTGAGAGGAGTATAATATAGGTATATTTATACAATTTGAATATAATATGTTCAGCTGAACTGTATAAATTCCATTTCATTAAGGTTGGCATGTAATTAATAAGTTTATATATTAGTAAATTATTTTATTAAGTTGAATAGCTATACTAGTTAAATTTCAAATAAATACAAACCTAATTAACAAAGTATGTAGAAATGGCTATTTTAATTTCAATTGTAAATGAAATAAATTCATTAGTTAAATATCATAGATTTAATAATAAATTAATTTTATTGCAATTTACACTAAAAATATGTATTAATGTACAGCAATCAGACTCATACAAAAATTACCTTTTTGTATCCACAATAAATTATGGTGTAAATAAATAACACTTGACCTAATGTAAGATTTAAACATATTTAAAATTAAATAATTTTATTTTAAGTATATCATTACAAATGCAGCATTTCCTGCATAATGTCAGTTATAATTGCATGATTAGTAGAGACCTTATCTTTATAATTATGTATAATTAAATATTCGTTTATTATTACATTAATACTAAAATCAAAACATGGGTCCAGTTTGGCTGAGCACACTCAGAAGCTATGCACAGGACCCAGGGCCAGAAGTGGTCCATTTTCTAGAAACATTAAATGAAATAGTTTTGACTTAATCAATTACTTAATACTAAATTTTTTATTAAAATAATTTTATTAATATATAAATGATTGTTAAAAAAATATATTAACGCAAAACAAGGATCCTGTGTTTAAGTTATATGTAAAAAATATGTCCACTGTTCTGGTGCCATTTATTTATCAAATTCAATATTATTATGTTTTAAAACCAGTGTATTGTTCCCTATGCCCAGTAAGGAATTTTTGTTACAATTAAAGCTGTTTATTTTTTCCATTTTTGCGGGATATACTGCAACAAAATAATCAAGTTAATATTTAAAGGCAATAAAACAAAAATTAAGTAGCAACCAATCGCGACGCATTGATTATTTTATACCTTTGATACCTGCGACAACCACGTCTGCCCTCACGTACCATAGGCAGTTCAGGTAACGCCACTCACCAATTATGTGCCCATCTTACTTCCACTCAAGTAACGTCCTTTATATCTATCTGTGCGCTCCGTCACACACTCCGCATGACCATCAACGCGATCTTGCATTGAGCGTTTTTTCTTTATTTTAACATTTGTTACTTTTTTTTTTAAATATAAATGGATTATATAAATTAGCTGGTACATAAAATGTTTTTATGAACAGTCCCAAAACTTTATTTCTCGCAAAATTTTATCAGGTGTATGACATCATTAAAATAACCAATTTTAGAAAGTCAATAAGGCGTAGAAAAATAGTTTTAACTATCTGACGTATTTTTATGTCTCTTGTATCATAAAGGTAAAAAGATTCCAAAATTTTATTTCTAGACATAACTTTTTTAAATGGAGTGATGGTGGCTCGTTGGCATATTTGAAAAGGGCATTTTTTGTAAATAGTTTGTTACCTCACCCTTGACATTTTAAGTTAAATCAACACTAAAAAAAAATAAAAATGGGCCCAAGAAAGTTTTCAAAAAAAATTATTAAAACATCCTTGCAACAAAAACGTGATTTAAAATGATTTTAATATTTTAAAATAATAAAATTGGTTTTAAGAATTGCTGTTTTTTTTAAAAATAAGGCATTTTAATAATATCAATTTAAATTTTTAATTTTAAAAATTTTATCAAATTTTTGTTTAAAAAAAGTAGCATTTAAGGCTAACAATACGGCTGATAATTATAAGCGAAGTGTCAAAAAAAACTCCACTATCAACGCCTATAGTACTAAAATGGGTTGTTAATTTGGAATTAGTTAATTAATATTAAAATAATTTTCATCAATTAATAAAGGTGCCAAATTTTTCAAAAATTGTATTAGAGACTACCTTAATTTTGAACAATTATAATTATTATATTTTAATAATATTATTTTAATTTAATTTTTTAATTTTAAATATAAATATTTAAATTTTATAATTATTAAATACAAATTATTTAATATTTATAATAATAAATTTTATAATTATTAATATATATATATATATATATATATTTTATATATATATATATATATATATATATATATATATATATATATATATATATATATATATATATATATATATATATATATATATATATATATATATATATATATATATATATATATATATATTTTTAATTTATTATAATTCCCAAATTGGTGGGAAAGTTGAAAATTTTATGTTAGTAAGCTAATCCCGTTTACTACATGGCTTTACCCTATTCAGGTTTTTGAGAATTTTAAAACGTGAAACATCTTTTTTCAAAATTTTCATATTTTTTACAAGTGAAATTTTTCAAATCTGAAAAAACTTCTTCAAAGCAAATTTTTTTGTAGAATATGACCAAGTAGTAAATTTTTTATTTTCTACGTTTGGGGTTTTTAAAATCATCATCAACTTTTTTTTTTTTTCATATGGACGCCATATTGTATTTTTACGCAGCCAAATAGTGCTTTTTATTCTAATTTCAAAAATGTATAACATGTTATAATTTAAGAGTTTATAATTATTTATTTCAAAAAACAAATATTTTTCCGGGTAGCCTTGATTCTGGCGAACGTCTTTTTTTTTGTAAACAACAAAAAAATTAGTAATTGAAAAGAGGGACTAAACGATTTTTGAAATGGGTTCGAACATAGCTATAAGTTAATACCGTGTTACAACAAATTTGGCGCCCATATGAAAATAAGGTTAATGATCATCATCACTCCCCATATTTTCTCCTTCCCTTTTTTTGCAGCCAAAATGCTTTTTTTTCTTTTTTTTTCAACAATGTATAACATGTTATAGTCTGAGGGTTTTTAACCTCCCTCCACTTCAAAAACAAATATTTTCTCAGTTGGCCTTGATTCCGGCAATGTCATCTAGCATCATTATCAAGGTTAGCTCGGTACGTTATAAAATTTTAACTGTAAAATGGTTAATTATTTAAAGAAAACTTGGTATTTTGCAACGTTATTTCCAAAACAATAAAAATGTTAATAAAAACTGCAAACGTATTTGGACAATATTCTAGAATAAACTAACATACTTTCGAAAACTGGTTACAAATTTGCTTAATTCGGAAGTTTTAAAAAACCACGACCTAAGAATACGTTGAAAATATATAGAATTGATTAGGACTATTTAATTTAAAAATATCGTTAATATTTTAGAATATGAATTTAAATTTAGGTCTTATTTTGAATCTTCATTTTTGTAGGAATAGTTAGCCATTTTCTGTTTTTTTTTTTCACTTGTTCCCAAATTTAAATTTTGGGGGAAGTTTTGTTGCAACACGGTATTAACTTAGCTAATTCGCAAAACCCTTTTGTAAAAAACTGTTCAGCTTTTTATTTTGCCAATTAATTTTTTATTGTCTAAAAAAAATAAAAAATTCGAAAAAAGGGCCCAATGAAAAATTTGTTTTGAAAAAAAAGGGTTTTAAACTCTTAAATTAACATTTTCATTGTTGAAAACAGAATAAAAGGGACTATTGGCTGCCCTAAAAAAAAGAGCGTCCATATGAAAAATAAAGGTGATGATTCTAAAAAAAGAAACGAAAAAAATTCTACCCCAAAAAAAAGGGTTTGAAGAAATTTTGATTTAAATTTTCATAAAAAAAAATGGGCCCTTTTAAAATATGTTTCGGGGGTTTTTAAATTCAAAAACAGAATAGATAAAACCATTTTGGGATTAGCACTATCATAATTTTATATATATATATATATATATATATATATATATATATATATATATATATATATATATATATATATATATATATATATATATATATATATATATATATATATATATATATATATATATATAATTGCTAGTAGCAATTTTTTATTTCTTGTCAATTGCTAAATAACTATTGTAATTTTATCTTAAAATTTCTTTTCAAAAGAAATAAAATTAACATGTAGCTGATAAATCCTTAAGAAAAACAACCTTAAAAGAGTTTTAACTAAGATTTAAATTTTCTAATTATTAAATGCTTTTAAATTAGAACTCAAGCAGGCAAATAAACTCGACTTTAAACAAAAATAATTCTCCTAAACAGCGTAGATTTTTTAGGTCTTTAATTAGGGAGTTGAATAAGTTTTCCGAGAGGATCTGAAACTCTCTTGCAAGAGAAATCGAAAGATAACCTAAAAACGTTAAAGTAGATTAAAAGTACTTTAATAACGAAGTTAAAATTCATTGGAGATCCTATAAATTTAGTTAGACTCTAATTGAAATGAAAGGGGAGGGGGCGTAAAACGTCTAAAAAAGGTTACAAAATATTTTTCAAGAGCTTATATTTAAAAATCTTAGGTAATACTATTAAAAATAGTGGCTACTCTTATAAGTTTACAAGTTCTTTAATAAAAAATAATACATGGAGTGAGCTATCTTATTCACTAATTGACTGGACTGATCCTTATAAAAATAAGAATTTCGTTAACTATAAAAAATACTGTAGTACACTTTAGTCGTTGGCACAACTTAAGCGCCCCACTCAGGTATAATTTTCACATTAGTATATACTAAAATGGAGACATAAGAAAATTTAACAACAATAAATGCTTTACTTTGTGAAATGGTTTATGGTTATTACAAAATAATTTTAATAATATTCTAAAGCAAGAAGAATTTTATAAAGAGAAACTCGTATTTTAAAAATTAAAAAAAAATTCTTTGCTTTGTAGGATATTTTGAATTTTTAATATGTAATACCATGAAAATGCGGAAATAGCGTCATTAATCTGATTAATTACCAACAAAACTGTTTAAACCTTTTTTAATTTACCACTAATTTTTCCTGCACTCTAACGACAAGCGAGTGATGATCCGTTATTAAGTTAGTAATGGACTTAGCAGTTTAGAATGTTTAACAAAACGTCATTGTTAGTATTATTCAATGATTTAGTAGGTAACCTGTCAAAATCTGACATTTTGACAAACATTCTAAACCGTTAATCAACTTAACCATGTTAAAAGTTAACAGCGGTTTAGAATGTTTAACAAAATGTCAGATTTTGTAGGTTGCCAAAAATCATTGAATAATATGAAAATGACGTTTCAAGCCCAGCCATTAACTATGATCGACCAACTAATTAACCAACGATCATCACTCAAATAAGCCAAAGATCTTAATACATTTACTTTACATTTGGGTTTACTATAATACCCAACTAGCTACGTAAACGTTTACGTCTTTAACCGTCTTAATTGTATTAATACAATAAGTGCGTTATACTCCTGCAACTCACAGGTAAATCTAAACATAATTTCCTCTTTATTGTAATAACTATGTACTTGGTCATTACAGAAAACCCTTAATAATTAACTTAAACTTTACAGGAATTAGGACTAACTCTGCCACATATAATATTATCTAAACAATCTGCAAACCTCTGTGCAAGTCCATATTTTGTTGATTTAACGTATATATATATATATATATATATATATATATATATATATATATATATATATATATATATATATATATATATATATATATATATATATATATATATATATATATATATATAAATGTATACATATATATATATATATATATATATACATATATATATATATATATATATATATATATATATATATACACATGAAATCTTTTGTGCTACTCAAGCTTTTCTTCCTCAGGTGTTACCTGCATTTAGATTTGGAAAATGCTTTATTATGTGAAAAAGATGACATTCTTGTAGGTATATATATGCACAATTGAGCAATATTTCATTTATTAACTTGTTCACTGCCTTTTAAACCAAAACACATCTTGCAAAAAAAAAAAAATTAAGTTCAGTAATTTAAAATATATAACAATAATAAGTATATTACTGAGAATATAACTGTTTTACATAATAAAGTTATTTTCAGCAAATGAGTACTTCCCTGAGATTTTCAGCTTGGAGTAGCACCAAAGCATTTCCTTTTAACAAACCTCTAACACTGATACCCCAATAAATTAAATTTGTTGTTTGCGTAGTCAGTCAAAACTACTATATATATATATATATATATATATATATATATATATATATATATATATATATATATATATATATATATATATATATATTATATATATATATATATATATATATATATATATATATATATATATATATATATATATATTTTATATATATATATATATATATATATATATATATATATATATATATATATATATATATATATATAAAAGGGTGTCCCGAATGGAACACAGAACCGGGGGATTCAGGTAAAAATAATGCAATTTACGAAAATTGCCCGAAAGGATAAAAAAAGATACAGTTTTAAATTTTTAATTTGTTTTCCCGTTTTTTTCTTTAAAAAATTAGCGGTACAAAATTTGGAATCTGGGGGTTTTTGGGAAGAAATGCTTGGGGGGTGCAGGCCACCCCCTTGTTTTATATGTCGAAATTTTTTGTTTTGAATATTCTTTTTTTATTAAAAAAAGTTACTATTAATACATCTGTCAAAAAATACTTTATTTTGCTCTTAAGGAAAAAAACCTTTGAGAAAAGCACTTTAAAAACTTGTTTTTTAAAAAAATTTTCCCAAATTTTTTTCAAATTTGCATAGAATTTTAACACACCCTTATCAAGGTCTTCCAGGGCACAACCCAGCATCCTTCCCAAAACCACCCCCAAGGTCCCAAAAACCCAATGACATTTGAGGGGATTTGGTCTTTTTTTTGCTGCTGATCAGCGTGTTAAAAAAATATCACTATGCAAAGTTTGAAAACATGCAAAATTATTTTCCATAAAAAATTCAATATAAAGATAAACTTTGAAATCGTTTTATCTCGAGAAATTTAATATCTTCTTAAACAAAGTCGTTGCTTCTTCAACTTTCGGATAAGTAGTTCGCGTCAAATACATTATTCGATCAGATCTGGATTCTCTGATCAATCCCCTCATTTGGGACACCCTGCTTATATAGGGGATTAAAAAGCCACACGTTTCAACTTACTTATAAGAAAGTATTGTAAAATCTCTTTACAATAAAGAAAAAGTTTATTGACATTAAAATTTTAAATTATTTTACAAACACAACATTCTTTGCCCAAAAACCCCCTTGGGTTTTTATTTACCCCAAGTATGTTATTGAACTACATTTAAATAAGTCACCGTTTTGTCAAAAAAAAAAAATATCTGATAAAAGTAACAGGCACATTGTCGCCGATGTGATAAATAATTATTACTCATATCTAAGGCCACTGACCAGGTCTGGCAGGCTACCCTCCTTAAAAAAACCTTCTTGTTCGGTCTTAAAATAAAACGTTGTGGTTTTTTCTCCAGCTTTTTTCTCCTACGTATATCTGTGTTGGTAAATGGTAACTTTTTTTTATTAGATCAGAGCTAAGAACTGACACCAATTCCAGAGTGTCTAGATTGTAGAACCTACAGCCTGCAAAAACCTTCCTTTTTTAAACCTCTACATTTTTAAGTGCCATGATTAATAAACTACCTCTTGGCATATTTAGGATAAACGTGGACTATCAGAAACCTGTTACTGCGCTATGTATACCCCCTCTACGGGCAAGTCAATAAACAAGCAGTTATAGTGTCAGCTGTACATATTACTGCAGATAATAATTTTTCAATTATCTTATGAGCTAGAATTTATACATAGCATTGGCTAATAAACAAAACAGACGCACTGGAAATTTTAGCTTATATTTCCACATCTCGCAATTTTTGCTTTGCATTTCCATTATTAACATCGTAACAAGCAACAAACTAGATTTCAAAAATGAATTGAAAGCAAACCTCACTTCACTGAAATAATCAAATACTAAAATATTTACCAATAATTCCGCATCAAATCAAGCGGAGTATTTTAGGAAAGCCCGATTGGATTGAGCATATACACTGCGACTATGAATTTTTTAAATTTCAATTACATTCGCTTTGTGTGCATACTGTGCATTACCATTTATTGCTATCTCAAAATACGGATCTGTAAAGCAGTTTATTATTACTTTAGTCTCAATTGAGAATGCCTTTGGGAAAATGTAATATAATGAGTTTTAAGTTAGAAAAAGAATTTTTTTATTTAACCAGATGACAATTCTTGCCTAATCAGTTAAACTAAAGTCCCAAAATATATATTTAAGTTATAAGACCGTAAAATGAACTTTTACAGTACGAGTAAGATGTTTAGTAGGTGACGAAGGAGCCGAGTCTGGATTTTTGAAATGAATACTGTACTGTCGAAATTTATGTTCTAAAATAATAACGTATTTTTAACCTGCTTCGTATATCTACAAAATAATTAATTTTCTGCTTTGGAAACAAATTTTAAGATTTTTGTTTACTGACAGAATAATAAAATTTAAATTTGACGAAGGGCTTGCGGTGATATATCCACGAAACGCAACTGTCCTGTTATTATTTATGTCAAGGTGAAAAGTAAAGTCAGTTTAAAATTAGTGGTATTTTACAATAATTTTTGGTAAACCTAACGAAATGGAGGAAGATGGTAAAAATCTTATTTCTGATGAAATTTTTCAAAAAATTGAATAATGCTACAGGGCAGCTAGTATTTGCTAGGGAGATACCAAGACGTAATGTAGTCTGCATCTATGTTAACTAAAAAAATAAGTGGTGACCTTAGGTAGCTCTGATTTTTTTTTAAATAATTTCGAAATTGTAAAAAAAACTGTTAAAATTATATTATCGTTTTTGTCATTAATAATATCTTATTAAATACATTTTATAGATAGTGAAATTAAAGCTGGCAGAAGTCAGGATGGTGGGAGTTTTTATAAAAATAATTATTAAATTGTTAAAAAAATAATTAGTGTTATATTAGTCCATCGTCTTTTCAAAAATTATTTTTATATTTTATAAAGTATTTGTAAAGATAAAAAAAGGTGGAAAACCTCTACAGCTCTAATTTTAAATTTAATTTAAAAAACAAATATAACATATTTTTTATTTCCTTTTGTTTTAATTTTTTATGTATTATTTAAAAAATATATATTATCATTTTATATCATTATTATTTATGCTTTTTATTAATTATGGTTACACTTATTATTGGAATATATATTTATAACATGAACTAGTCATTGCTTTCTTCGACACTTTTATCCAGAATCCTGTTGTCTATGTGTTAAATAAAATAATGCGTTCATATTTGCTGGTACTGCAAATGGCGCACTTTAATTCTTTTATTTTTTACGAAAAAACAAGAAGCTATTAAAATTTTCAAACACTGCATTTTTTGTTAAACCTGATAATTTTAAATTCAGTTCTTGTTTATCGTAGTTTATATCTTATCGTTATTATTATTGGTGGTAATGTTGTTAATCGTTATTAAATAACTTTATATTATGTCTTATTCTACCACCGAGGCATACGATATGCTCGCGGTTCATATTAAAAATTTTCAAAATGCCTCCATTGCTGCAAGACAATATGCCATAAGCATATTGTCTTGCAGAAAGACGGTATTTTAATAAAAAAAAGTGTTTAGACGTTTGGTAATCCGTTTAGAACAGGGGTCTCCAAACTTTCCAGCC
The DNA here is from genome assembly GCA_019359885.1 of Listronotus oregonensis. Lineage (NCBI taxonomy): Eukaryota > Metazoa > Arthropoda > Insecta > Coleoptera > Curculionidae > Listronotus > Listronotus oregonensis. The sequence continues at coordinate 26,603 of JAHBCN010001902.1, forward strand.
TTAGGGCCATACTGATTACTCCAGTAAGTTCCGAGGGCCAAAACCATATTATCATTGTTGCCGGTGGTAAGAAGTGAAATAGTCCACTGATGAAAAAAAAAGTCCGAAAAAGTACACAACGTTTAAAAAAGGCTGCAAATCGGACTAAAGTCCGCAAAACGGCAACACTGCATATTATTAATTTTCCTGTATTATCTGTAATTTCTAGATTAGTCGTAGAGTACGAGCCATGAGGAGTAACGTGACACGACATCTGGTGGACACAAGCGGAAATAGGTAGTACCTTCTATCGCTAACAGATGACGCTAATAGCACGTACAGAATAATCTCGTTGGTTCGAGAAAGTTCTGGTGTCTTCCACTCACTTCTAGATGGCAGTAATTGGAATATATAAGAAGGCTAGTGGCGCAACCACAAGTCAGTTCCTATGACACTGTTGTTAAATAAAATATTGCATACCTCCTTAAAACGTGTTTGTGCGTGTTTAAGTTTAAGACATCTTTATAACAGTATTTTGATTTGAATTGTTGCTTTTGTGTGTGAATTAGTAGTATGGAAAAGAAGCGAAAAATTGATAGTGAATGCAGAAAATTCAAAGATCAGTGGAACATTCAGTATTTCGTAATTGAGTCCAGTAACAAGGCGCTATGTTTGATTTGCAATGAAAGCATAGCCGTTCTCAAAGAATATAACATTAAACGTCATTATGAAACAAAACATTTTCAAAATTACTCAAAATATACAGGAAGTTTGCGGACAGAAAAATTCGAAGCTATGCAGCGCGGATTGAAATTGCAGCAATCTTCATTTACAAAACTCAAAACTGAACAAGAGGCTGCAACTCGTGCCAGCTTTCGTGTGGCTCTTGAAATTGCAAAACGTGGAAAACCATTCACCGATGGAGAAATGATCAAAGAATGCATAATTGCAATAGCCGAAGAAATGTGCCCTGAAAAGGTAAATTTATTAAGAACTGTCAGTATGTCAGCAAACACTGTGGCTCGAAGGATAGAAAACATCGCTGAAAATATATCCTCTCAACTGTTCGACACAAATGGACATTTTGAGTGGTTCTCTTTGGCCTTGACTCATCAACGGATGTGTCAGATACTGCTCAGGTGTTGATTTATATTCGAGGAGTAGATAAAAGCTATGAAGTGCACGAAGAACTTCTTGATATGTATAGTATTCATGGCACAACTACTGGTACAGATATTTTTAAAGGAGTTGAAATGGCCATTAATCAAAAGAACCTTCGATGGAAAAACTTGAAATGTATTACAACTGATGGAGGCAAAAACATGAGTGGGAAAGGTAAAGGAGTGGTCGCTCTTGTGTCAAAGGCTGTAGAAAATGACGGTGGTTCAAAGCCATTAGTCTTACATTGTATCATTCATCAACAGTCTTTGTGCGGAAAATGTTTGGATATGTCTGACGTTCTGAAACCAGTCATATCAACTGTTAATTTTATCAGATCTTTTGGGCTGAATCACCGACAATTCCGACAATTTATTGAAGAGATTGGAGAAACTGACTTACCTTATCATACTGCCGTACGCTGGCTTAGTTGTGGGAAAGTGCTTCAGCGCTTTTGAACTTCGAGCAGTGATCGGAAATTTTTTTGAATGAAAAGCATCGCCCTCTTACTGAATTACAAAACAACGCATGGCTGTGGAAGTTAGCATTCTATGTTGATTTGACAAAACATGTGAACGAACTGAATTTGGGATTGCAAGGAGAAAACCAGCATCTTCCTGATTTATACACTAATATCAAATCATTCCGGAAGAAATTGAGACTGTTTTAATCACAACTACGAAGTAAATGTTTTTCACATTTTAAAACATGTGAAATATTCAGCCACACTACTGAGACTGAGTTTCCTATCGATTTTGCAATCGAAACTTTGAGTGCTTTGAAGATACATTTTGATACTCGTTTCTCGGACTTTGATGCCATTGCGAATCAAATTAAGATTTTTCAGAATCCTTTTGATATGACATTGAAACCTAGCCCCGGAACTTCAAATGGAAATGATTGATCTACAATGCAGTGATATAATTAAGAACAAATATCAAAACTCATCTTTGTTGGAATTTTATAAGAGTCTTCCACTGATACAATTTGATAATTTGCATAAATTTGCTCGTGGTCTGTTTTCTGTTTTTGGTACTACTTATTTGTGTGAGAAAACCTCTCCAAAATGAAGTACAAAAAAAATGTTTACAGATCGAAATTAACTGATGAGCATCTTAAATCTCTTTTAATAATTGGTACAAGTAAAATTAGTCCACAACTACAAACTATTGTCAGTGGAAAATCTCAATTACATAAATCTCATTAGTATTTCATATGTCATTATGTTTGTTATAAGTTATGTGATTATTTAAAATGTATAAAATGTTAGTTGGATTCATTTCAATAATTTGTTAGTTATTATATACTGAAGTTAAATTTTCTGCATATTATACATGTCTTTACTCATTACAATTCTGTGTTTCTTTATCCAACTTATCACAAAAACAATAACAATAAGCCTACAAGAATGTTATGAGTTAGCGGAGTTAGCCCATGACCATATCAATGTAGATGTCATATTAATAATTATTCAACATAAAATTAGAATACTTCAGTAAACTAAATTTAATTTGCTATAAAAATTATTTGTTCTCTAAAAGGAGTTTTCAAGTATGCTAGCTCTCCGCGGCCGGACAAAATCTGTCCGCGGGCCGGATGTGGCCCTCGGGCCGTAGTTTGGAGACCCCTGGTTTAGAAGAAACTACAAATATGCGTTCTTTTTCAGCTCAATGAAGATATAATTAGCCAGAGCCCGTAGATAATAATAAATCAACTATTATTATTCACGAGCCGTGTTATTAAATTGATGATAAACAAATAATCAAAATATTATTTAATATTCGAAACAAAAACAAAAGATTTTTGTTATATGGCATTCTTAATAAAAACGCTGCGTTGTTTATCTGACAACTTAAAATAGGAAAGGACACGAGCAATGCAGTTTTTCGGCAATAAGTCGAGAATTAATTAAGATATCAAAATGCGGTTTTCACCAGTTTCCTAACTTTTTTTATGTCCTTTTTAAAAAACCTATAAGAGTAATACCATTGAATATATATTTTTTGAAAAAATTGACAAAATTCATAACATTGACACAAATCAGTCTTTAGCGATAAAACAAAAAAAATTATTATTCCAATATTTTATTTTAAGCCCTGATAAAAGCTCTGGCTGGTCTCGTTAGAGCTAGAGCTTTTATCAAGATCGGTTAAGTCGAAAAAAAGTTATTTAATTTTTTTAAAACGTACATTTGCTCCTCCCCTTTTTCTATATTTGACATGTTAGAAAAAAACGCTTAAAAGAAAAAAGTTTCCTAATTTTACATAGTTTGTGAAAAAAATATCAACGACATAAGTTAATATGGCAGATTTTTTAATAATCTCATGTTTTTAATGTTGGCTATTGTGAAGATTAAAAGATAAAGAAAAGTTTTCTCGTATATGATTTTATAAAGCATCAGACTTGTAGACGTAAACAGATAATTCAATAAAATTGTCGATTTCTTAAATATTAACCGTCTGAAATCATTGCCGTTTAAACCGGAGCACTTTCGTTCTCTAAACCACCTGAGTAAAAAGCTATCAAAACATCTCTTGACAATCAATTGAAAAATAAAAATGGATTCGACAATTCCGTCTGAATGGGACATCAAGACCAGATATCGGAAGTTAAACTGGCTTTGAAAAGTGGCATTGACAGAGGTTTTCAAACTTATTGTAACCAGTTTTCTGGAAATAACCCTGAAAAGATTTTAAATGTGTCCTTTGTGCCTCAATGGAAATAGACTTTCGGCGGGATTTTACTTCAGTAGATAAAATATCGCTTGGTTTTAACAAATATATAAATAAAAATTAAAAAAGATTTAAGAAACCAAATATATATTGATTAGAGATATGTTTTAAATAAATATATCGGTAATTAAACACATTAAAAATAAGCAAAATCCCCAGGCTTGATAGATCAAACTATTGTGCTAACTTAAATATACAAAACACTAGCAAATTACATAAAAGTGAAAATATGAAAACATGTTTATAAAATCCCTTTAAGGTAAAATAAATTTAATTTTAATTTAACGCAATAAAATACATGACACACATATTTGTATTAAGTAAATATTTGTTAACATAATTTGATACAAATCGCAGAACAAACTGGAATTCTTCTAACATTTAAAAAAATAGTTTCCTTGAAGGTGTTAGGCAAAGTTATGGGTTTATTAACACTAAAATCTTGCCAACGCATTTATTTGTTAATTGATACACAACGTTTCGGTTAATATCTCCCAACCACACACACTGAGAAAATCCTAAGAGGAAAAACTGCACAGTCCTGGCATTAGGGATTTCCTGAGCATTTGTATTGTATTTGTATTTGCCCCCTTTTTACCGAAGTTTGACCGATTTTTTACGGTTTAACAACGACTGCCAGATATTCGAAATGTCAATACTAGGCTCGCTAAAAACATTCTGGTTCTCTGCTTTGACGGACTGATTTTTATGCATCTTTGGGATTTTTTGTGAAGGCCAATAGGGAGATAGAACTTTGGAGCTTTAATCATTTATTTATAAGTGTTTCAAGAGTACACGTATTAATTTTTAGCTAAAAATATTTGGTAGAACCAAAGTTATAGCGCTCTGAAGACACCTTTGCCTCGAAAAAATGGACCTTCACTCCCTCCGCGAAATTAGCTGATTGGCTTATCTAACTTTTAAACACGTATTGTTTTAGTTACATAATTTATAACAAAGAAACAATGCAATTAAAAATAAATTAGATGTTAGCAGTATTATTAATAATAAATATGCTGTTGCTTGTATCTTTCTTTAAATTTATTCGGTAATAGGTTCATTTTCACCTCATTGGCGGCCTTTACACAATTTCCAGAAAGCTCTTCCTCAAAATTATCTAATGTTTGACTCGTTAAAAACTTTTAAGTTTTAAAAATATTTTGACAAACTTTGACTGCTTAAAACATTACTTTTGTTGCCATGAAAATAATTCAAAACAAAACCTGGTTTAAATGATATTAGACTTTATATTTTAAAAATTGTACAAAAATTTCCAAATAATTTTTAAAGAAAAATTACATATTTAAAAAAATACGACAGAGTAGATTAAATATAGGCATCCAAATGGTAGGTATTGTTATTAAGAAATGATTCAATTTATTACTAAGCCAATCCGATACAGTATTAGGTGCAAATATAGATAGTTACACTTTTCCGCAATAGTACGGGAAATAGTTATTTTCCTAGCAAGTGCGCAAAGTGAGTGCGGAGTTCGGGCAAGCAGTCAAGTGCGGAAAAGTCACTTTGCGCAAGCGTTAGGAACAAAATTTTTCCTACAAGCGTCAGATAATACCAATATTAAAGCAATGATTATTTTTTAAATTATGTTAAATCTGAAAGAACTACTACAACATATTTATAAATGGGAATTATTTGTTGATAACATTTACAACAAAAGAACAGTTATTAGCATATTGTAAATTAATTGCAGAACCTGTAATTTCATTTAGCGGGTGGCTTATGGAAGCGCTTATTGTACGGCTTGATGAAGGTTGATTTAGCTCAGGAGGGTAGTTGTTCATGGTCAATATTTTATTCGACATATCCTTTTTCTGATTTGTGGATTCATCAATGTAGCTCTCAGCTACAGCGTTGATTTCCAGCCCCCAAGTCGCTTGACATTGGTAATTCCTTCTCCAGAATCCGCTAACATAGTCGCAAAGGATCGACGAAAACTATATCCAGTGTACTCTTCTGGATTTTTTAATTTTAGCTATGCAGCAATTTCTGAAGGCATTTTACCTATTGAATTTATTCCCACACATTGCGTACTGCATGCTCCTTGTTTATACTGGACAAAAAAACGTCTGTGTGGGGTATGTGGTTTTCGCAAATTTGCATATTTACGGTACAATTGCAGAAAAAGTCCGGTATTTGTTTCATCGGACACTACAAAGATTCTGGAAGTGTTATTTTTACTGTCAGGAATTTTCACCACTATCAAATTTTCATTATCCTGTATGTCATCAATCATTATTTTTGTAAGTTCATCTCTCCTACAAGCACCGGCTAATCCAAAAATTGTAGCAACTTTTATTAGAAGGTAAATATTATCAGGTGCTTCTTTCATGAATCTTGAAACTTCTTCTTTGCTGAAAGTTTTTGATTTTTTTGACCGGTATCCCACGTTTTGGTGTTTAAGTAGTGATGTTAGCTTGAAATATGAACTTAAATCAAAGTTCCTTTTCACTTTGAGGACACATTTTAACATAGAGTACTTACTCCATAAAGTATTAGGTTTAAATGTTTTTTGCAAATCCGCAAAATAGACCAAGAACACTTCTTCTTTAATACTTTTTGTCCCCTTGCTGGAGCACCAGTTTTCGAAATGACTATATTGATTCTTTATATTTTTCACGAGATTTTGCTGGTAATAAATTCAAACTTACGGTATTTGCTGCATCCAGGATAGAATCTGGTAGCTCCTCATCGGAACTACTCATTTTAAATAATTATTTTTGTCGGATTTTTATTTAATTAAAAAAGATACTATGACGCCTTTTCATTAAAAATGCTTGTTTGTATTGAAATTCATTTGTGCAATTGCTTGTTCATATGGAAACGAAGAAAAAATCTGACATGTGTTAAAATCACCAAGATTACATATTGTTGCTTGACTTGTCATAATCATTTATTATTATTATACAGGGTAATTAAAAAAATGTTTTTTTGTGTTTTAGTTGAAATATTAAAAATTACGAAGTAACAAACAAAAAAGAGAATAAACTAAAACTTACAATGGCTTCTTATATTGCATTAAATAGCCTACAATTACTAAAATACATATAAATCTTTCTTACCTGTAAGATTTTAGAGTAGTTTTACTTTTCCGCACGGCGTGCAGAAAAGTTAACTTTTGCAACTTTGCGCACTCAAACGCTCGTAGGAAAAATTAATTTTCCGCACTAACACGGCTTGTTTGTTAATGTTAACGTTTTCACATCACACGTCCCAATATCATAATCTTAACTAAATTTGGCTCTTAACGCTTACCACCCTTCATTAGCTAAAAGTAAAATACGCTCGTACGTCGCACAGAAACTCTCAATAATGACTTTAACTTTGATTCATTAAATCAACGTCGGCAAAAATAAACTTGCAACAACAATTCGCTCAGAAAAAAATATCACAATTCCCCTAAAACCGGTGATTTCGAATTTCATCGGTCTTACGGAAACAGTAAAGTCTGGGTAGCGTCGAAAATTGTGTAAAGCCCTTCACCAAAACCCTTTGATCATCGGAGCGGTCTTTTAGTCTCTAAACCGCTTTAACAGCCGGGACACTCCATTTACAAATTAAAGAGCAGGATTTCCGAACCATTGCGTCTCTCATCACTTTATATACTTCATTATTTGATACATATTCATAGTTTCATAAAAACGATTTTTAATTTACAATGGATTTTCGTAGTATTAATTTTGCGGATTTTTTACATACAAAAAAAATCGGAGTAGCCAAATAATAAAACTTGTTTAGAGTCAAATTTACTAAAATAAACAAATATTTTATTTACATTTTTTTTAACACAATATCTAACTTAATTAAGGTAACACAAAGTACTTATTAATAAATGACAGAAAATATTTGTTTATTTAACATACTTTTACTTATAAAATTTAACAACATACTTATTGTCTGACAAAACAGGCTTTATTCTTTGGAGTTAAAATTAATCTTTAATAATCGACATAATTTTATTTATACCTTGTTTACACAAATTATTTTTTTTTTTAGATCAATTTCGGAGAACAATAAGAATTTGAGGTGATCATAGAACATTATTTTACTTCTAATTTTATCTTAAGTAGAAAAAATTATCTATTCCAAATAAAAACAACACTGTCCGGAGTTAACAAGTTTCTTAACTACGTTACAACTTGTGGCTATCATAAGGGTTAAATATTTATTTAGTTTAGGTCATATCTTGTCCGAATCTGGCTACTACACGTACCACAATACGACACGATGCGAAGCTCATTGTTTTTAATCGATTTGCCTAATCTGTAAAGTTTTCCAATTTTTGTGGGTTTTATTTATTAAAGACGTTATTATTTGTGTTAGTGGGTCTTAAAGAAGTAATGCAAGCATTTGTAAGTAAACAAAAATTTTTAAGACTTTTTTAAAATGGCTTTTTTTATAATCAGTGAGAAAAAAATTATTGTTTGGAGAAAAAATTTTAATTTTGTCCTACTTAGATGGCATATTATTTAAGGCTATTATACAAAGCGTTCCTATGTTATTTAAATAATAATATTATACTCTTAAAATTTTGTTTTTAAATTTAAACATCTATAAATATTTTTGTTTAATTTTTTTGTTGAATTTTATGAAAGAAGGAAAAATTATAATGAATCAAAATTCAAAATCGCGTAACATTCAGTTTTCTAATGGTATAACAAGAGCATTTGATTTAGCAATGAAAGCATATGCTTTTCTAAAATATACATAAATATTATGGAACAAACTTTTTTCTAAGCTATCTAAGGTAATTCTGGGATATACTAGAATAGGTTTTGGCTGTCTCTATAGTGCCTAACTATGTTATCTAGTTTATATAAGTTTTTTTTCTGTGTATAGTGCACTCATACATTATTGATTGGGATTAAATCCACTATAATTTTCAATACTTTAATTAAAAAATAAATAAATAAAAATTTAACTCCTAGGGGCTATATAAACTATTTTGCTAACTTTATGTATCAAAAATAAAACTTAAGTAAAATAGAAACGAAAAATCCTTATATTCCTAAGATCTGGCATCGACCTCAAACAAATTGTAGGCCCCAAGTTTGTTTCTCATCTACTTTTAATTTTGTTTTTATTGGATAATTGGTGTATTTACTAAAATATTATTAAATAATTTAATTTTTTAGTAAAGCCCGGCCCCCACAAATCAAACCAAGATTGGGATGAAAATTTTATATCTTTGTCTTTTCCATGCCATCCTCGCCGAACTCGCTCATCTCTCTTTAACAAAAATTGATTGTTGAACGGGCCGGAAAAAGTACCAGTGCGGATCGTTATATTTTTCCTATTTTAATTTAATTCGTGATGCAGTATTTTGAATGGACCCCAAATTTTGCGCTGTTCCAAATAAGATCGAATATGCTTTACCCAAAGTTAAATTCTCAATGTTTAAAATTATTATTTTTCTACACACATATAAGGTCTCTTCGTTATTTTATGTTTTACCTATCTCTTATTGATCTATAATACCTTAGAAACGGAATATGTTATGATAGCAATAATACCTGCTATCACACCTAGGGCATTATAAGCGGGCATTATGATAATGCCCGCTTATAATGCCCTAATGCGCTAATATGGAAATTTTATTGCTTATCCAATTTTATTTCTCTCACAATAAAGATCAAGTTTATACAAAAAATAATTTTTCTTTAAACAATACTAAAAATTAAACTTTATTTCAAAATAAAAATTACAATTTTGAAATGTCCCGGAAAATGTAGCTGATCCCACTATAGAATGGTCGGTGTTTTTGTGATGGTAGCAGCGGTGGTAGCACTAACGCTATTTTGTATAGAAGAACAGTCCATTAAAGAATTTTCAATAGTCGATACGGAATTAACCTCGGAATTAACTGAATTGGCAATCATTTTGGCTACTTTGTTTTTGGATGAAATACTTTCCTCTATATATCCTTCAGCTACTGAAGAGCTTTTCCATTTCCCATGTTGTTTTAGCGTTTCAAACGAAGCACCTGCCTCAACAAGTAAAGTTGACGATGTGCGACGCAAACAGTGGCCGGTGTAAGCTTCTGCATTATCCAGTTTTAAAATTTTCGATCAATGTTGGGACGCTTCCTATGGTATTTTTCAATGGGTTGTACTGTACATCGACCCTTTCTATAGGTAAGAAAGAATTTGCTCCTTTATTCCAGCTGGTCTTAATTTGTGTACTTTTTTTTAAATTTAAAGCGCCTAAATCTTCTTCAATGATAGTAAAACTTTTTGAAGTTGAAGTTTTAGTTTCTGGTACCTTTATAACAAGACTGTTCCTTCTATCTTCAATGTTATCAATGGTCATTTTGACCAACTCATCTCTCTTAAACCTCCAAAAACACCCATTACCAATATGACTTTGTTACCAAGTAGATATCATCAGAGCCTTCTTAATTAATTTTTAAATTTGTTCTTCTTCCAAAACTTTAGACTTCTTCGGGACGTTCCTTTCGACTTAACTTTTAAAAAGATATGAGACGATGGTATTGGAAATATTCTTTTTCATAGACCATCAACGTAGACCTTAGGGTGGAATACTTGGTCCAGAGAGAGTTCGGACTGTATTTTTCCGACTAAAAATAATAAAGTTTGTTAAACCTATGTATTAAAATAAAATCAATAACTTACCAGTTCCTGGAAATATGCCATTAAAACGTTTTCGGTTATTTGAAGAATTGCGTTCGCATCTTTCCAAATACCAAATATGCCATACTCCCGATCATACTGTTGCCTTGATTTAACTGGCAAAAGATTTTCGGTCGCTTTTATGGCCTTTTCTCTTATATTTTGTGGAATTTTTCCATTTTGAGCAAATCGTTAAATAAAAAATGCCAACTGACTAACTGACAGAAACATCAAAGTCAAACTTAACACCAGTCATTATCTACTTACGTATACAGGTACAGGTGCAACTTATTTTTTATATTGCTAATAAATAATGTAATTAGTCATTGAAAAACTCTTTTTTGGGTAAAACATAAAGCATTGTATGCACCACGGGCTTTACTGGACTATAATGCCCATCAAGTCGAAATCTATTTCGACCTTCAGGGATTATAGTCCCAGTAACGCCCTTGATACATAAATAGCTATTTTTATACTTTACACTATTTCACACTTTTTGGGCCCACCTAGTCCTAAAATACACTTTTCATAAGGGTGATTACGTAAAAAAAGAATAAAATAGTGTACACTATTTCTAAGTAACAAAGAGATCTAGTAAACGTTTAAAATTCTTATGGCGGGTTGCACAAAAGTTAACACGGTTTAAAATATTTAACAAAACGTTATGTCAGTGTTATTCAATGATTATAATAAGCAACCTGTCAAAATCTGACATTTTGTTAAACATTCTTAACCGATGTTAACTTTTGTGCAACCCCAAAACAGACAGCCTAGCGTCACTGGGGGCACTAGTAAACCCCAAGGTAACGTCCAAGCTGACATGGGAATGCCAAAAATAAATGGAAGTCTTGGGAGAACGCAACAGAGTAACTCTCTTGTGGGTACAGAACATTCGGGAATAGAAGGCAACGAAAAAGCGGATGAGCTAGCAAGACAGGGATCATCCACACCATACTTTGGACCAGAACCTGCCCTTGGAGTGACCAAAACCACAGCACGAGGGCAAACCAGGGAATTGGATCCGAAGCAAACACGGGGAATACTGCGGAAACCTCAGTAGAATTAGACATGAAAAAAGCTTCATAAAGGGCCCATCAAAAAAACGAAGGAAGAACTACTCAGGCAAAGTAGGAAAAGACTTCGCATAACGGTAGGGTTGGTAACAGGGCACGATAGAATAAGAGGACACCTACACAAGATAGGCTCATATATTGGGGACCCAAGTTGCAGAATGTGCGACGAGGGGAAGAAACAGCCTACCATATCCTGTGCGAATGTAAAGCATTGAATCACAAAAGACAGGCATTATTTGGGCAACCGAAAATGAGCCCAGGAATATATCAACCAACCAGTCTCGGGGTTATACAGACTTGTGGAAGGAACGAGACTAATGGGAGGATTGGTATAAATGATAATGGGAGATTAGGCACAAAAGCCCAAGAGGCTGCGCTGCCTCCGGTAGTGAATCCAGACGGCACCCAGGGAAGAAGAAGAAGAAGAAGAACCCGCCAAATATCTTTTTACAAAACGATTAAAAAATTTAGGGTTTTTTTAATTTTTTTAATAATTTGATTTTTATTGCATTACTTGTTTTAAAAGATAAGTGTCGACAATGTTCACAGGCAATATTTTATTTTTTTAATTAGAAAAACGACCTTATATTTCAATTTTATTTAATTCTTAACAAATGCCGTTTTACGGGTGAACTACCCTTAATCTTTTAGACTACCTTTTTATTAGCATGCTAGGTTAAATTGCAAATATTCTAAAACCATTTGAACTACCTCAGCTTTTAGCATAATGTAAACCTTTAAATTATACGGAATATGAGATTATTTTCTTTTGTAAGCATAAGGATAACGCACATATTCATGAATATTACGTAATGAGATAGAGGCATACATCTTGCAGTTGGTTAAATATATACCTTTGTGTTGAGAACTGTGCTTGATTATATGAATTATTTTGATTTAATGCTTGGAGTATTACGAATATGGATTAAGGTCTTGAACATTACCCTGAGATATGGGCGGGTTATGCTCTAAGCTGCTTTTGAGACGTGTAATGCAGTTCTAGAAATATAAATTAATAGTTAACAAAACACTTTTCTTTAATAAAAAACATATATTTTATTTCTTAGAATTACTTATGTCAAGATTAAGTTTCATATTGTGGTCTTGTTTATCTACACAGGTAAAAGATGAAAGAATCAAGATTGTGAAAGAGGTAAAATATTTAGGTGTCATCCTAGATTTTAATCTGACCTGCAGCCAACACTTACAGAAAATAGAAAGAAAGCGGAGATGACTCTGCTTTCTTTCTTCAGGAACATACAGTTCTGTATTTTAAACGGAAAAATATGCTTTACTGCACTGTGCAAAAGAAAACACCAGGAGGGCTTATACAAAAAAGCAAATCGGCAGAATAACAGATAGCCTGGCATCACTAGGGTCACTAGCAAACCCCAAGGTAACGTCCAAGCTGACATGGAAATGCCAAAAAGAACTGAAGGTTCTGGGAGAACGCAACAGGATAACTCTTCTGTGGGCACCGGCACATTCTGGAATAGAAGGCAACGAAAATGCAGATGAGCTAGCAACACAGGGATCAGTTACTACGGCAGGATACTTTGGACCAAAACCTGCCCTTGGAGTGATCAAAACCACAGCACGAGGGCAAACTAGGGAATGGATTCAAACAAACACGAGAAATACTGTTCAGCATCAGTAAAATAAAACATGGAAAAAGTCTTTATAAAGGGCTTATCCAAAGGAACGAAGGAAGAACTACTCAGATAAAGTGGAAAAGACTTCCCATAACTGTGGGGCTGCTAACAGGACATGATAACCTAAGAGGTTACATACCCAATACAATGGAACCCAAGTTGCAGAATGTGCTATTAGAGGAAAGAAATACCCTACCAGATCCTTTGTAAATGTGGAGCGTTGAATCACAAAAGGCAGCCATTATTTGGGCAACTGAAAATAAGCCCACAGGAATATATCAACCAACCAGTCTCGGGATTATACAGACTTGTAGAAGGAACAAGACTAGTGGGAGAATTGGTATAAAAGAAAATGAGAGATTAGGCACAAAAACCCACGAGGCTGCGCTGCTTTGGGTAGTAAATAAAGACTCCTAGGAAAAAAAAGGTGTAAGCAAAATTTTAGATTGCGGTTAAGGATAACTGGTATAAAATTAGTTGCGACAAACATACAAAATATTGCAATTTAAATTAAAACTAGTAAAAACGAGTATCAGACCTATGTATTTACCTTACAAAAGCTAAGATTAAACCCACTAGAATACATATTTTTAGGCTAGAAGTAAGATCATAGTGATAACTTTATCTCCACTTCAAGGTATAAAAACATAACCTATTAAATTTATTATTACTTAAATTTAAAACTTTTTTCGGTTCGCTTTAAGTCAGCGAACTTAAATCTAAAAAAATAAAATTTACTAATATGTAGGAAAATTCACATTGCCAACCTAAAAATGTTAGCTTGCCTATAGTATATATGCATGATAGTGTCACTCCTATTTTTTCCGGCAATATTTAAATAACCACTACTTTAACTGATAAAAGAAAAAAGAAAAAAGGAAAATATGCCTCCGTAAGGTGACCACCACGTCATCTCGATTTACTAACTTTGTCGCAGATCTCCAAACGCTGTTTTCTTCAGAGCATGGAATTTTGTTTTCTTCTTTAAACTTACATTAAAAAAATATATAATCGTATGTAACTTTTCCGAAAATATCTTTAAAAACGGAGTCTTCCCAAAACAACGCCCTCTAGTTGGTTATCTACAAACTAGCCGACACGAAAAGGGACTACATTTAAAAAAGCTTTAAATTTTCTTTCAAACGAGTACCACCTGAACCACTTTTGATGAAAGGTGTGAGAGCTAGAGCTATATCATCTTTCCCTACTCTTATTATTGGAAATACGACAAAAAGTCCTTAACCAAAATGATGCAGAACTGGTAAGAGTTTTTCCTAATGTTATTCAAATTGTATCCAAGGCAAGGTTAGGTTAGGTTTAAAGTGAGTGGATTTTTTTATGCCCTCCACTGCGACCGCTCGGTCTATTGTGGCTCACACCTTTTTATATTTCTCCCAATAGGATCTGACTTCTAATGAATCCCATATCCGATTGGGAGAGAGTTCTTATATCTCCTCTTACTTGTGTCGCTACCGGACACGAGCACAATATGTGTTCTGATGTGTTCTGGTGTCCCCGTCTCTTGGAGAGTATGACGAGCAGACGATTAGATCCGCCATGCCCTCCTCTCCCGGTCTAGTGACGTGGGTAGCTACCAGGTCCTTGTTACAGGAACCAGATGATTTTTCTGAGGCCGCATCTCCGGCCTTACCCTATGAAAACGGTCCTATCCGCTTTCTGTTTAAAGTCAGGAAACCCTTATTCCTCTAAAGGCGGTTCTGTCCGCCTTCTGTTTGGATTTAGGGATCCCTTCCTAAACACCTGTTTGTTCCGTGTGGATTAGCCCTTGGAGACATCTGTTTAAGCTACAGGATGTCATTCACTCATCATCACGGTATGCTAACACCTTGAGTTAAGCCTTGTGTTCATCTTAGCTTCGGATCCCGTTCCATACGCTAGCCAAAAGAGTCCGATAAGCAGCAATTCTAGCGCATGTTCCAAAAGATCCTACTGAGCCCAACCACGACAACGACGTGTGAACACAGCGGTGGATATCTAAGAATAGTAATTTTAGAGAAAAAAATAGGTTTTTTTATTTACCATTGCGATTGTCGCCATTTCGTGTAGTTTAAATACTTGAAAATATTTTCCAGCTATTTCTCTTGACCACTTTTACTAAAAATATTATTCCCCAACGCTGTGCAACAAATAGTTTTCGACATGCAGCCGGCGTCCTTTTTTACTTGGACGCCCAGTACTTCATTCTGTAGACTCTGACATTAATAAAACATTGGTTTGACAACACCGTTTCTTTTTCAGCCTTTAATCGCTCCCACTTAATTGGTCTATAACGTTATATCCAAGACAGCAGGTGGCTTGGGGTAAAATACGGATATCTCGTCGAAACTATTGGCCAGAAATAGGATTTGGACCCCTTAAGAGGTCCCCGACAAAAGAAGACTAACGACAGCAATCGAAATGAAAAATTAGGGACCATTTTATTTTATTTTGCTTTTTTTAAAAGACGCTTGGCTCATTTTGAGTGTTGTGGGTTTTTGTATGGGCTTAAGTGAGGTTTATTGGATTTTATTGTGCTGAAAAACTGTGATGGATTCGGAAAGATTTTATTTGTTTCTTCGGTTAGTTCTGTGTCCTTGAGACGGTTAAGGGATTTGTTTTCCTGAAATATTGTTAGGGACCTGTCGAAAAATATTTGGTTAAGTTAGGAAAAGAGTAAAGTATTTTGCGAAAAAAAATCTTTGTTAAAACAACTAAAATTGTTTTTAGAGATTTATGTCAAAAATATAATACGAGTACATATTATCAAGTAAGCGGCTAAAGTAAGAAACAATTTTTTTAGTTATAAATTAAAGTTTTTCTTAAATAAAGTAGAACATGGATTTGGAAAATACAGTTAAAATTTTTGTCTAAATAATGGTTTACATAGGTCTTTAGACTTAGCGTTACAAATATATCAAACTGTTTTCATTTAATTAAAACACTGAATAATATAAAACTAATAAAAAAAATTAAAAACCAATACCAAATTTGATAATCAAGTTAATTTCAAATTCACGAGAGAGCACTCGCCTAACAATTAGATGCAAGTTTACTACATAATTTGTCTATATGTTCTTTAAAATTTAGTTTAAGATCGACATAAGTTCTTAAAAATTTATGTCATGGAGAAAACTTTATAATTTCATCATTTAAAAATTTGTTATTAAGTATAAATTTGAATTTTGAATAATACTAAAAAAATAGTTAACCCGATTCAATTTTGTCTTTATTTTATGTAATTTTTCTTCAAAACAGTTACAAAAAGGTAGTGGTATGCTCCATAAATTATGCGTAGAATTTGACGCAAAATTCAAAATTAAATTTAAAAGAAAGTATTCCATTAAAAAAATAGGTTTGATGTTAAATGTACTTTTAAATATACCCCGTGGATTTTGTTATAAATTTTAAAAAATTGTATTCTAATTTAATATAAATTTTATGACTGTTTAAAAAAGATACCTTAACTAATTTAAAAAATAGGTATATACCCTTGAGGTATAACAAATTAATTTAGTAGGTAAATTGTCACTATGTGAAGTTTAAAAAAGTTTAGAAAAATAATTTAATTTAGAAAACAGTTCTGTTTAACTAAAAAAAATATTGTATTATTTTTTAAAATGTTACAATATTTATTGATAATATGCTTATTTATTTAAAAACCTTCTTAAATATTACTAATATTATTTTATTAATTTGCCTTATTCTGATTCTAAATTTAAAGTTTTAATCTTCCAAATTTTTGTTTTTTAATTCTCATACGATTTTTAATTTAAATAGTCCCAGAGGAAAAAATCCAGCTGTGTAAAATCCGAAGATTTTGATGGCCATTCTATAAGTCCCTTCTACCTATCCAAACAAACTTCTTTTGAGTTCTTGTTTTATCTTCATATCCAATAAATATTAAAATTTGTCGTTGTTAAGTTTCATTTAAAAAAGCCATATTTACCTTTATCTACACATCTTGACATAAATCATAGTAACAAATTGCCTAATTAATGTACTTGTTTTACCTTTCACAGTAAGTAGAATCATAACCTTTTTTCCAAAACAAGTAAAGATAGGTATAGCATATGCTATATGATTCTGCGAAGAATTTAACGCAGAATTTAAATTTAAAAAAATAATGTTTTATTTAAAAAAAATAAATTCGATGTTAAATCTACTTTTTGACACAACCTGTATTTCCAATTCAAGGCCAAAAATGTGGGAAAAATAAAAACAGCATATTTGATTATTTTGTAAGTTTTTATAGAATATTTTTATCTTAAAGACTAGATAAGTATTTCATTTTTTCGGGGGTTTCCTGTTTTTTTGTTTCAGGCGATCTGCAAAAAAGGGTCAATAGGACTGAAAACACTTAGTCTTTATACTCTGGGACTAGGACGAAAGCGGTTCTATTGTATAAAATTTCCTTTGGCCTGTGCCCAACAAGGACTTTT
The DNA here is from genome assembly GCA_019359885.1 of Listronotus oregonensis. Lineage (NCBI taxonomy): Eukaryota > Metazoa > Arthropoda > Insecta > Coleoptera > Curculionidae > Listronotus > Listronotus oregonensis. Next base: position 44,283 of record JAHBCN010001902.1, read on the forward strand.
CAATTATATTTGATAAAAAATACTATTGACAAAAATATCCACTAAAATTTCGACATTTGTCAAAAAGTTGCTAGAATTGTATTAGGAATTTTAAAATATGAACCGACACTTAGCTGTAATTTTTATTAAAATGCAATAACTATATGATTTAAACAATACTTTTTGACATATCTACCAACTAAACCTATGCACTTTTGATATCGTTGAGTTTTTTATTTCCACTTTTATAAGATGTTTCGGAAATTGATAAATTTTCTAAACATTTCTGGTAACAGTCTTTTATACAAAATATTAAGTTAAGTGCGTTAAAATTGCATTATTTGAGCACAAATACGCATACAAAGTAAATGACACTATAAAATTTATCATAATAGATGAAGGTATGATGGTACTTTATTTTTTATTAATATTATTTTCAAATCAAAAAATTTAATTTTTTTAAAAGCAAAGTAAAATTAAATTTTAATTAAAAAAAATGTATGTAATAGAGTACAAGAACAATAAATAAATAAATATTTTAGTAGGAAATTCGGTACGTACAAGGACACTATAGAAATTTATCATAATTGATAAAGGTATGATGATTCTTTATTTTTTATTAAAATTATTTTTAAATCAAAATATTCCAGTTTTTAAAGGGCAAAATAAAATTTTATTTTAATAAAAAAAATTAGTGTAATAAAATTAAAAAAAACTAATAAATGGAAGAGAATGAAGGTTTGACTTAATAAATAAATATTTCGGTGAAAAATTGTAAACGACACTATAAGAATTTATCATTATAGATAAAGGTATGATAGTGCTTTATTTTTTATTAAAATCATTTTTAAATTAAAATATTCCAGTTTTTTAAAGACAAGATTAAATTATATTTTTATAAAAAAATAATGTAAAAGAATAAAAAACACCTAATAAATAAATATTTTGGCAGGAAATTGGGTACGTACAAGACAAATATAAATATTTGTATGTTATCGGTAAAAATGGCGAACGTATTCCGTTCTGTGCCTAAAAAGAAATCTGTTTTAAAAGGAATTCTATTTTCCCGTTCACTGAATTTCCAGTAAAAGTTTGTTACACGCCGGAAACTGAGAAAAGGGTCTAGCGTGGTGGGACCGGCCAATTTACATAAAATATTTTACCAGTATTATTTATTTCTTTGTTAAATATCCTCAAATAAAATTAAATTTATAAATAATATAATTCAAGTGGTTTGTATTCGTATTGTATAAAAGAAAAATATATTTTTATATATAATATAAATATAAAAATATTGTTAAAAAATAATACCAACTTTTGGACTGTAATTGGTTTTATTTTATATTTAAGGTTTACTATTATATACAGTTTTTCCACTTTAGAACACGATTGTCCCGTGTATAAATCTATGTTTTTAATGTTCCCTCGCATTTTTCAATATAGACAATATAAAGTTTTCCATTACTTTTGGCACTTTACGCTGTTAACATTTGTTTAAAAGTATATTGGAGAATAAATGTTACTTTAAAAGCCTTATAAACTTAAAATTGAACAAAAGAAAAAAACTTTTATTTGAATATAAGAAATTAACTTGAGAACATATTATTCCATTTTTCCACTTCACTATATAAAGCGCGAAGGAAGTCCGCACGGGCCAGTTTAGTTTTGTCTTTTAAAGAGATAAGAAGTTGACAGACAGTTAAAGGTTAAAGAGTTGTCACAATTACGTTACGTTGAAGTGTTACTATAGAAACGTTCGTAAACCTGATATCCAATAAAAAGGTATCCGTGTTTTTATACGGGGTGTCACGAAACATTTTTTATTTTGGAAAGCGATCTTACATTTTTAAAAGGTAGAAAGCAACTGTATTAAAGCCGGTGGTGATGAAGTACTCCAATCCTCTGCACACTAGAGAAAGATTATGTGACTCGGCTAACGAATTGTGGCTGATAACAAATATTATGGTTGAAGTTTAAAGTAAAAAATGGGAAATACAATGGATTTAAGTAAAAATATATTTTTTTAATTTCCTGGAAAAAAATAATGTTCGCCCTCGAACAAAAACTAATTGACGGATCTAAAAAATTTTCCAATCACTATAATAAATTTTTGTTTCTTAAAGAAATTCTTATATTAAAATATTAAATCCCAAAATTTATATAACTAAATTTATAATAGTTTGTGTTTGGGGGTTATTGCACAAGTGCATCAATAAAATGTGTTTTTTTATAATTGCAAGAGTTTAATTTTATATTATCAAAAAAAAGCCATACTTCGCAGGAGGAGAGCATTTTCGTAAAATATGAAAACAAACAATTGCAATTTGTAAAAAAACATGTTAAATGAAAAAATTATCTGATTACTTTAGCACGATGTAATTTATTTAAATATTTCGAATTAATTGAGAACTTAAATTTAGTAAATTTAGATGTTTTATTAAACAGAATATATAACAGAATAAAAGACGTTTCGTCAACAATCTAAACTTGCGATACAATTTTCGATTTCTACAGTGGAATTACCGCTGTAATTTTGCGAAAAGTGCACTCTTCTTATGGGAACTTATACCATATAAGGAAAATATTTGAAATAAACTAAATATTAAATTAAAGTATCCCAAAGAAATTACCTTTGCGCTCAAAATAATAATTGTGATTTGGAATCTAAATAAATAAAATAAATTATTTAAACCAAAAAAATCAAAAATTACGTAAATAAAAAAAATCTTATTTGGACTAAAATTTGGAATCTAAATAAATAAAATAAATTATTTAAACAAAAAAAACAAAAATTACGTAAATAAAAAAAAATTATTTGGACTAAAATATTTGGCCAAGATCATATTTTTGTTTATATCTTCTTTATTATTTGTCTTATCAAAAAAATTATATAACCTATTATATAGAAAATTTACAAACCTTTATTTTACGTTAAATATTTTTTGTATCTTTTATGGTTTTCGAGATATTTCCGACTTTTTTAAATTTAAAACTTTAATATCTCAAAAACTTTAAAAGCCAAAAGAAATTTTATATCACATAAGTTATTTATTTTTTATAAGGCCTTTAATTAAGGTTATTAATCCCTTTCATGTTAATGCAATACTTTTCGAATTATAATCAAAGAACCGAATTTTCGTGATTTTTTCGAGGTGTACCCTTGAAAGAAATTTAAAAATGAGATTTTTTTTCATTTTTGGATTTTTTACCAGATGAATTATAATTCCTGTCACCAAAATATTAGTATTACCTATTTTGGTTACTTCTGGTAATTTTATGGTTCGGTCATTAATTGTTTGGCACATTAACATATAGTTTGACTTTAACCAGTTGGTGACAAATCTGTTATTTTAAAACATGCTGATTTATATAATAACTAAAAATTGAATAATTTGGTGACTAATAAAATCACACCCTAAATAATTTCTAAACTTTTTGTACAATAGTACCTTTTTTATGTACCTATTATGCAAGCTGGTAATATACAATAATAAAATAGGTTATAGGGTATATAATCAGATTTGTTTTATTTATTTTAATATTTATATACGTAAATTTTGATAAGCATATTTACCTACTTATCTGATATACTAACCTCGTAAAGCATCAATTCCTAATTGCATAAAGGCAATTAGATCCATATGTATGCATAAAGATAACAATATAATTTCATAAACCTATCGTGAGACATGCTTCTTGCGCTTGTTTAAATATGTACATACCTACCTTTGTCTAGAGAATTTTGCTAAATTATAATAAAATAATTTAATTTAAAGCCTCAACTATTACGAATTTGTAAAATAAGACTGTTTGTAAGTTATTGTTATGTTGTAAATGAAATAATTATAATTTGCTTATTCCACGGAGCGATGACAGTGTGTTGATATCCAAAAAAGATCATTGAGACTTATATAAAATATATTTTATTGGTCCCAACCCATAACTAGAACAAAAATCATCCCTTCCTCCCATTCGCCGTCGTTGTCGTTGTTTTCACTTTTTTATTTTCCATATCACAAGGTTATAAGCATACTAGACATATTTAACATTTTTCATGATAGTTTAGATTTTAAAGCACGATATTTTGGAAATACATTCTTACTTAATGTAAATTTCGTTTTTTTTTAACAAAGGAGCGGTTGATTTTGCTAAATTTCAAAAAAGTACTTTTATTCTTAATTATATTAGTAATAAGAATAAATTATTAATATTTAAAAAAATCCGTAGGCGTAGAACTACTCCACTGGTTAAAATAATTTAGGATTTTTTTCTTCTCTGATGAATATCACCTAACTAAGCAAGACGACAAAGTTTTAAAATGTTTGCAAAATGCTTCTCTGAATATAAAAAAAAAACAGATTTTGTAATGTTTTTCAACACCTTGTATCTCGCAAATTTAACATTTCCATTGTGGTTGAAGTTTTGAATAATAATTTAGTGACACCCTATAGAGTATTTTTTTAGTCCCGCAGTTTTTTCTTGTAGTTTTTATGTATAAAACTGCAATAAAATGTTTTTATTTTTTTATTTCGTAAACAAAAAGAAATACAACAAAAATTAAAATACAAAAAAATTGTATTTTTAGTTTTTTTATCCCAAGAAAACACCGAAATTTCACTAAATTTAGTGGTGTACATTTTGAGCTAAGGTGCGCCCCCCGACCACAATGAACCTTATATTTTAATCCAAATGATGCCCCTTATTACTATAAACAATGTTACCAAATTTAAAAAAAAATCGGTTAAAAATATAACAAAAAATTAAAGCCGTTATTAAAAAAATATATATAACACTCTGTATCTTGAAAACAATGTACTTCTGAACCTATATTTATAAGAAGTTTTCTTCCACGGGGGAAAAAACACCCTATGAAATACTGCTGCATCTTTTTTTAACACCCTGTCTAAAAAATCAAATGTCGATCTTGAAAAATCTTTGAAACCACTGGATTACACAGATTTTTCATTGATTCTTCCAGCTGACTGGATTCCAATTTAAGAAAAAACCCCTCGAAACAACGTTAAAAATAAAAGTTTTGTTCTCTCGGACCTTAGAAATTGGTCAATCTGCGGGTAGTCGAGTGTAAACCTGTAAATCCAAGCCGCCGTAAAAACTCCGTGAGAGTTAAACCAGGGCACAATCGATTTGTCCTCGTGATCCGATACGGATAGTCCTTAGTTCAGCGGACTTTCGGGCCAGGGGTTTCGAAAAAGTTGAGGGGGAAAAATTTTATACAAAGTTTTTTTATGAGGAATATATTTAGACACTCTACAACTGCTGTTAACTTTAAGTTAATGACCCCTAAAATAATAAAGTTACACTTTAAATAGGGTTTATTATAAGACCTAAATTAGGTTTGAGTTTTAATTTGTTTTTATATAAACAGATAAATGGATACTACTAATGACATTAGGCGTCTACTGGCCGGCATCAGACGGACGGTACGCATCGCACGAATCGGATTAACATAGTTTCAAATAGAACTGCGTAAAATTCGCTCAATATCGATCGGTAAACGCAGTCTTATTTAAAACTATGTAGTCAATTCCGTCCAATTCAACTATGTGTCACAATTTAGTAGGCCATGATATGCAGCTTGAACCATATTAATCTGAAATCTGCTGAGATTTTGAAAGAACAGATGACTGGATTTTTTATATTTGGAAAAAAAGTTGTCAAGCTGGTGTAGTGGCAGCATACTAGCCTCTCACCATGAAGACCCTGGTTCAATTTGTAAATTGGACGTTTTTATAGCTCGTCTGCTTATAAAAGGCAATGGCAAACCACTGTGTAGAATTTCTGCCTAGTAAACCCCTTTAATACGTGCCGGAGGGCGTCTATACTCTGAATAGAGTATGGCACATGAGGAAAGATCATTAATTTGCTTTAGCAGTCATAATAACATTTACTGCATAATAACAGAATAAAAAAACGAATAAATATCTATCATTGGTACACTGGAGGTTCCAAATCAATGCCTATTATTAAATCTATAAAAAATGGTAGAAAAATGCTTGTTTTTTAAAATTGTTTGTTTTTTGTTTATATTTTGTATTTTAAAATATTGCGAGTTGCTTTAAGACTAAGACACACTATGCTTAAATGTAGTTTAAACTATAGTATAACATTGCCTTTTGAAGCTTAATTGAAAAAGTGCTGTTTATCGCCTTTAAAGACACATGTCAAATTGTGACACATGACAAAAGTACTTAAGGCAATTTAATAAGCAAAAAAAACATTCAAGGTGCAACTTTATATATATATATATATATATATATATATATATATATATATATATATATATATATATATATATATATATATATATATATATATATATATATATATATATTTATTCAAAATTCTTTCAAAAACCAAAAAAAATTTTTTTTTAAATTTTTGGGGGGCAGTAGTAATAAAAACTCGTTTCAGGCAACAATCCATTTTATTAGTTTTAACAAACAATTTCATAAAAATAATTAAATAAAATTTCATTCTGGGTTTTTTTTAAAACCCTGCATCCCCTTTCCCCCAAAAAACAATTTTACACCCCAAAAACATCATGACCTTTTCCAAAATAAAAGTATTTTCCGGAAAAATATATGTACAATATTATTAAAATTAAAAAAGGGCATTTGAACGGTTGCCAGGCAGGCGTTTAAAAACCAGGAAATAAATATTATATTTTGTTCCTTCTTCTTTCTCGAAAAAAAATTTAAAAAAAGGGTTTATACATAACGTAATTTTCTCGTCGATGTCAAAGAAACGCTGTTCATGCATTAAAAAAAATTTCTTTGGAAATTTAAATTTGTTTGACGTAATATCGAATTTTTTTTCTCCCGACTATATTTTTGAACTTTTAAATATTACATTATTCATGTAACCTTTAGCTTGGTTTAGGTTAAAAAAAGTGTTAGCTTTTATTTTATTTATTTCGTTTTTATGATAAAAACAGTGTTTTTTGGTATTCAGTATCTGTCAGTGGAAAAAAGAATAAGTATACTTTAAGTTTTAAAAAAGGGTTTTTTCGTTATTTTTTTAAAAAACCATTTTTCAATATCGCCTACGCAAATGGATACGTTAATGGTAACCCCAAACAAGTATTGCTGAAACACCGCGTTACGTATATCAGAACAATTACTTCTTTGACTGCCTCTACAAAAAATTATATCTGTTTAACGATCATAAAAAACGCTCGGGGTGCTAATCCCCGGGTAGGTAGTTTTAAATTTATCTAATAGAGATAGTTTATGCACCGCGTACATGCTTTGTTTGTTTTTTTAATATGTTTTCCCTAAATATTTACTTTAATATATTTTAATAGTAAAAAATTTTTTTTTGGGTGGAGAGTGTCTACTTTGTCTAATTGTAAACTTTGCCATTGGTGTCTTCTTCTTACGATGCTATACTCTATTCAAGAAAAGGCGCCCTTTCCCTATCTGTGTTGCGTACTAAACCTTTTTTACTCAGATATGGGGGACCACCGGCAACATCCTTCCCAAAAGAAATGTGTGGGTTTACTAGGCAGAAATACTACACAGTGGTTTGCCATTGCCGTCTGTGACGAGCTATGAAAAACCCCAAAGGGGAAAATGCGGGAATAAAACCCCCGGTCTTCACGGTGAAGGCTGGTACGCTACCATTGCAATAATAAACATTTTTACATTATTTCTATTCCTTTCTTTTTTTTTTGTTGTAAAAATTTTTAATGGAACTTGTATAGAATGATTCTGATTAGGTATGAAGCTGCTCATGTATACATTCTGCTGTTATATTATCGTTTTAAAAATTTTTTAAATACAAAAGATGAAAATCACATTTTTATATACCCAGACTAAAAAAGGGGATACACTTTTTCGAAGACATGTAGTCAATTGGCCAGTGTGCACTAAACGTTTTCGTATAGGGGGGAAGGCATACTTAATTTAATAGTTTTACTTTCTAGGTTAAAAAATTAAAAAACGTCGGTCTCTAAAAAAAATTGGAAAGAGAACGCCTCGTGACCTTAAATACATTTTTTTTATTTTAATATACTCCTGTGAGCTGTTTTTCCTTATGGGTGTTATTTTCGAATAACTACATTAAATCAAAAGCCAAAGCAGCCTTTAAACAACAACATGAAATGCCTGTCTAATGCATCCTTTAACCCTATGTCTAAAGACAATTTTAACATGGGTTGCGCTTTTTCCCCTTTTTAAAATTTTCTAAATTGTAAAATGTCTTCCCCCACAGGGTCCTTTTCCCCTTTTCAAACCTTTAAACCTTTCTTCTGTTAATACATTTTTCCCCCCCCGCTTTAAACGTTTAAAAATTGTGACAAGATAAATAATACCCAAAACCAGAATTACTTTTACTAACTTGCGAGGGGTTAAAGCTAAAATTTTGTGTTTGATTAACTTGACGCGGTTTTTAAAGTGCCTAATTTGATCGTCAATTTTTTTTGAATTTATAAAAAAAAAAAAAAAAAGTCTTAAAATTTATCTGACCATTTAGTTGCCTTTTAAAAGCTCTTCTAAAAAAATTTTCCAAATATGTTTAAATTAATAAACATAATTTTGAGTTCAGTCAACATGGTCTAAAACAAAAATTTTAAATGGGGGTTATACAGGGTTGGTTACAATGAAATTGAAAAAAAAAAACTTATAAGGTTGCTTTAGTTTAAAAAGTTGGAGCAAAATGTTATGAAAATATATTGGTTGAAAATAAAAATATGTCAATATCTGAAGTTATATACTGTTATTTTAAACTATTGTATTAAAAGAATTATCTCATCTATAACAATTTTTAGGTAAAATTTTGGAGAAAGTAAAAAAAATTAAAAGAATTCTAAATAAATGATGGCCCTCTCCATAAATCAAGTTTTATTAGTTACATATTTTCCTTAAAAGAACGTAATTAGGTGGGATATTTTTTTAAATATTGTAGTTTTTTAAAAACCCGGATTACAAAATTTTAATTCTAAACAAACTTAATAACATTTTGCTATTAAAATAAGGGTTTTTTTTTGGTAAATATTTTCCAGACTTGAGTAAAATTTTGTGAATTGTCGTTTCGGCCTTAACCCCAAAAACTATTCTTAAATTCAAAAATTTTAAGTTAATTTGTCTCATTCGGCCACCTATCTGGGGCACGCTGTACAGGGTGATTCAATCATGGAGTAAAGTTTATTATCTCATATGTTCTTTTGGGTTCCCCGGGAAATTCAAAACCAAAACCACTTGTCGCTTAATATATGGTTGGAATCAAAAATCTTCCCCCTTTTTGATCCTTTTTTTTTGAACCTTCCCCAAAGGGTCTAGATGTTTTTGCAAAAAAAATTACCACAGCTTCTCAAAAAGTTGAAATTTAAAAAAGCAAATGTGGATTTAACAAGATGGAACTTCCGCTCATTACCAACGGGAAGTTTTTTAAAAATTTTTAAAAATCATTACCCACAAAATGGATTTGTAAGAATGGATTCGTTAGGTGCCCCTCGATCATGTGATTTAACACCTTTTATATCTTCTTGTGAGGCTATATGAAGGATCTGTTTATTTAAAAACCCACAAGACATGGAAATAGGATAAGGGGGGGCCTGCAGGATAATAACACTTTTAAGGAACGTGTGGGAAAATATGGTAAAAAGCCTAAACATGTGTATTTAAGTTAACGGGCAGATTTTAAACCTTTATTATGACATTTTAATTAATAATTAAATTGGTGGAGAAATTTTATTTTTTTAAATTTTTTTTTTTTTCACAACAGTGGTAATATAAAAAAAAAAAATAAAATACAAGTTATAGGCTTTTTTTTAAAAACTATTGGATAAAATAAAAATATACAAAAGGGGGGCCCCTTTAAAAAAAATTTAAAATTTTTTTTGGGTTTTAAAAAGTCGAGATGTATAAATTTATTTTGAATGCCCTCAGCAGCATCTAACATAATTATTTTTTTTTTTTTATAGAACGTTTGTATTAAAAGATAAGTCTTTATCAGTATATGATCGAAACAATGGCGGTACTGTAAATTTTTTTTTAAATTTTAAAAACTAATATTTTTTTTAAAAAAATAAACTATTAGGAAAACTAAAAAATTTAAAAGGATATAAAATTATAAACAAAAAATTTATAGAATTTTATGTTAAATATAAAAATAAATTAAAAAATATGGTGTTTTTTTTTAAAAAAAAAAATGGTATATTCGTCTTTTCTTTTTTTTCGCACCTTATACAAGGTCCCAAAATTTTTGAGTGCATGCATGGGGATCTCGGAAACCGAAAATTTTCGATGTAGGTTAAATTTTGCTTAGTTGCGCATTAAGGGCCCAACAATATCCGTTTAGAAAGTTGAAAAATTTCCCAGTACAAAAATTTCCGATTTCGTTTTTTTTTTTTTACGTTATTTAAAGAGATATGGAAAAAAAAAGACACTTTTTTGGCCATTTTTTTAACTCCGTACGACGTTTCGTTTTTCTTAAACCATCATCAACTTAATTTTTTAAATACGATACTCAATTGTTTATTACATTTTTTGAAGCACTTATAATCCCAATTAAATTATGAAAAATATTTAAATTTTTTTTCTGTTAATTTTCCTGAGACTATGAGTTAGACAAGGAACGACATCATTTTTATAGGGGCGTTCCATATTTTTAATAAATATTAAGTTTTAAATTTTTTTTTGAATTGGGATATGTGGATGGTATTTATAAAAAAAAGTGAATAATGGTTTAACGAAAAAAAAACGTCGTACGGAAAATCTCCAACGCTGTTTTGTAGAGCTTAAAAAGTGGCCATAAGAAATTATTTTTTTTTTCCTTATCTCTTTAAATAACGTCAGAAAAAAAAAAAAAACGAAATCGGCAAATTTCGGTTTTTCCCGGATATCTCCGAAAGTACTCGGAATTTTTGCAACTTTCTAAAGTGGACATGGTTAGTTACGCAAATACACAACTTTGCCATAATTTAAGACTTCATATCTCTTACGGTTTCAAAATCCCCCTCACTCGAATCGGGCACCCTGTATACAAAAATAATTTTACCTTAACATTTTCCAACACTTTTTGTATTTAAAATTTTTTTTGTAATTCTTGAAACAAGTAAAATAATGAACGTTACTCTATGGTTGACTGACTCTGTATATCACATGAAAAGTAAAACCCTCTTCTTTTTTATGGGGCTGTGTTATGTTTCTAATTTTGACAAAAAAACCCCCAAATTCAAGGTCAGGTTTTCTAGACGAATAAAAAACCAAAACACAACCGATTTAAACCAGACAACACCCTTTTGCAGGATAATACGTACGGTTTAAACTGCTCTTTTGATATTTTCTGGATCTGAGAGTAGGTAAACAAGGAATCCATGCGACACAGCAAAGTCGGTTTGCTCTGCTCTTCAGAAGTATGCGTGTGCATCCGACTGGAAAATGCTCTGTCATTTCGAATGAATATTCAGAAAGGGAAACTCAACTTTTAATTTTTTTGGAACATAAAAGATAGTTTACTATTTGATATTTATTTTACACAGTTATAGGCGATCGGATGTTTATTTTAGCTCTGGATATTTCTTCTTTTAAAGATATAATTCAAGTTTGAAGTTTACAATAGTATATTACATAACAAGTGTGGTAAGTAGATTTTTAGCGCACGAAAGTGGAGTTTGCAAAACGAGCCAAAGGCGAGTTTTGCATTCCAAACGCTAAAACCGTTTACCACTCGAGTTATGTATATATTTTATCTACAACCATCAGGTTTTTTGGGATAATAATTTTTTCCTTGACGTTTATCCCAATTTTTCACTAGAAATTGATTAAACACCCAGTTCACCTCAATCGGTGTAAGCCATTGTCAAAATGACACCACCGCAAAGAAAGCCATTTCAATCGGCAGTCGTAAATATAGGGAAATTTAGCAACTCGACTATTACGTTTAACAGCTTAGTATCTGTATTTGGAATTTATGTGGAGAGTAATAATTTTAAACGACCTTCAAAAAACGATTTTTAAAAAGTCCTTAGTACAAATAATCTTACCGCGCTAGTGCGGTAAAGTAACAGTTATTACAAGAGTGCGGTAAACCGACACTTGCCACACTTAAAATAGTGTTTGTAACCTTAGTTACCGCACGGTTTTAGATAATAGTATATTACATACCGAGGTGGTAAAAGCCCATTAACAGATTTCGAAAATTACGGTACGAGCGTGAGCGAACCTAATTCGAAAAGAGTGTGTAATGGGCCCACTCAGTTGTGTCTATACTTTTTCTACGACTTTATGTTTAGTTTTTTACAAATAAAAGCAGAAGATTATGTAAACTTTAAGTAACAATACAAATAATAATACAAACATTTGCGTTGTCAAGGCGATGCTATTTGTTTCATAGCCAGCTTTACATAAAATCTATTGAAATTTTTTCAAGATTTTGAGGGCGCGGCTAATGCGATTATTGGAACTGTTAGTTTTATTATATATTATATATATATATATATATATATAATATATATATATATATATATATATATATATATATATATTTTTATATATATATATATATTTATATATATATATATATATATATATATATATATATATATATATATATATATATATATATATATATATATATATATATATATATATATATATATATATATATATATTACGTAACTGCCCTTACCACAGTTTTTCTTACAGTATAGTGTTTGTAATTAGAGATTTACTGATAAAGTAGACGGTGTGAAGTTAGGTTCTTACTAATATCGGGTAAAAAAAAGTCTTTAAAACCCAAAGTCTATGACGACAGGACATTTAATAGGTAGTTAGCCTTATGGCACAAAACAATATTTGATCAGTATAAAATAAGAGGTAAAGTTTACTTTTACAAAAAAAAGTATCACATCAACGGTTTTGCCACCTTGAAATACCACTATGTTACATCACAAAGTTAAGCAATGTCGAGAATAGTTGGTATACTGAAAGGTGAGCTAAGACGAGGACAATTAAGGAAATTTCCCCCATTAAAAAAATAAAAAAAAGTTTTTATAAATATAAGTCAAAAATGGTTAATTTCAACAGGATGTAAACCTGCACTGTGCAAAAGAAAATAAAAAAGGGCTTATAAAAACAAGCGGATCTAAATAATAACAGACAACCAAGCATTGGGGGACCAGAAAACCCCCAAAAGGTAACATCCAACTGACATGGAAATGAAAAAAAGAACTGGAAGTCCTGGGAGAACCCAACAGAGTAACTCCCCGTGGGTACCAGGATATTCTGGAATGAAGGCAACGAAAAAGCGGATGAGTTAGCGAGACAAAGATCATCCACACCATGCTTTGGACCAGAACCTGTAGTTGGGTGACCAAAACCACAACACGAGGGCAAACCAGGGAATGGATCCGAAACAAACACGAGAAATACTGGGGAAACCTCGGTAGAATTAGACATGGAAAAAGATTCCTAAGGGGCCCATCCAAAAGAAGGAAGAAAGAAGTAACAGAGCACGATAATCTAAGAGGACACCTACACAAGATAGGCTCATACAATGGGGATCCAAAACGCAGAATGTGCGACGAGGGGGAAGAAACAGCCTACCATATCCTGTGCGAATGTGAAGCATTGAATTACAAAAGACAAGCATTATTTGGGCAACGGGAAATGAGCCCACAGGAGTATATATTAACCAGCCAGTCTGGGGGTTATACAGACTTGTAGAAGGAACAACACTATAACTAAACATACATATAATTTTACAGCTGTTATCCTTATACGATCGTTAAGAATGCCAATACCAAAAAGTTCATAGGGACTTCTTTGTACGTAATGACATCTTACGTTATTAAATGTGACTTTTGAATAGGGAAGTTTTTTTTTATTCCGAAATTTAAATATAGTCCAGTAAATGAAGGGCATGGCTGTAAAATAAATATGTACAATTTTTCCTTATGGCGCAATTCTTAGGTCTTTGGGAATGCTTTCGAGCGAAAAAAAGTTTATGAACATTAACAGGTAGGAATGGGGCCCTTCAAGGCCCAAAAAAATGGGTTTTCCACTAATATCTGCCAAAATATGCGAATTGGAGAATTTTTGTTAAACCAAAAAATGAAGCTCGCCTTGTAATCTACAAAAATGTTCTCTATAATTTTTTTCGAAAAATCGATGGTTTTCGAGATAACCAAAAGTCTCCTTATTTCAGCTTCCGCTCTACCGCTAGAATGCTGCTATTTAAATGGATTCACTTATAAGCGGATGGACGAATTGTTCCATTACTCGGGCAATAATGTACATTTTTTAATTATTTTAGGTTCATTGGAATGGGAAAACCCGTACCCATCATTGCATATGAGTTTGGGTCCATTCTGAGTTTTCTAGAATATTAAGAAAAGCGGTCAAAGTTTCTTTTTTTCACAATATTTTAGGAGTATCTTATTAATTTATTGATTTAAAAAAAATGGTTTGTCATTAACATTTCTTTTTTTAAATAAAACCTTAGCCAGTGTTCAATGAAAAAATGTCCTTCACCATCTTTCTTGCGTGTTGATAAAAATGTTTTGCCCATCTGCATTTTTTAGTAAGAAACTGTAGTAGTACCACATCTATCCAGTGTGAAATGTTATGGATGTGTCAACGGCCGTTTTTGCAAAAAATATTGGTGTTGCGAAAAATTTTTGTAGATTTCGAGGTAATCTTCATTTTTTTCTCTAAACATTTTTTTTTAAATTTGCATATTTTGGCAGATATTCGCGGGAAACTTCCCGTCTTCTTAACTAGACTCCACAGTCTCGACACTGGCCACTCCATATAACTTGCCGGGTTTGGCTTCTCCTCCCCAAGCCTAGTAAACCCTAAGCCTGCATAGTGCTTCGCAATGGCACCACACATGTAAGGCTGTTTCTTCAGCCTCCTGGCAGAACCTACACAGGCTATCCTCTACCAGGTTTATTCTTTCCAGGTGCTTGTTGAGTTTACAATGTCCTGTTAGTTGACCTACCGTTATCCTTACGACCTTACGGCTGTGGCTCAGTAGATCCGATGTAAACTTGGCCGAGCGGGTCTTAATGAACTGCTTTGCCTGTCGTTGTCCCGGTGTTTGTACCCACCAGCTTTGAAACTGTCTGTCTACCCAGCTCTTAATAGATGCTTTGAAGAGACCTGCCGAGATACCGCAGAATGGCTCCGGGCCTATCATTTCCGCGGCTGATCCTTTTGGCTAGGTCGTCGGCCTCTTCGTTGCCTGGATGGCCCTCGTGGCCTGGTACCTAGGCTACCGTAAGTTTGTTTGCCAAGCCGACTTTTTCCAGGGCCTGTATACAGTCCCCGACTAGTTTGGAATTAACTTTGGGGAACTGATGGCCTTCAGGGCCGCTTGGCTATCTGAGTAAATAACGATATTTTTTCCTTTACTTCCTTTTTCTTTAATCTTCACGGCGCAATGCATTATTGCTGCGATTTCCGCTTGGAAAACCATGGCGTGCTGACCGAGACTTAAGATTACCTTTTTCTAGGCTTATCTCCATAGATGCCAGCTCCTACACCCTTGTTGGTCTTGGAGCCATCTGTATACCAGATATGATCGGTTTGATTGGAGGGCCTCCCTTCCAGTCCTCCCTATCTGGTATGACAATACGAAAAGTGTCATTGAAGATGAAACGAGGGTTATCCTGTCTGAGGGCATCTTAAACAATGAGCTGACCTCTTGGTCCTCCTCTATTTCCCATCTTGGAGTCCTTCGGTGTTCTATAATTGGACTTTGACCTCCTTTAAGCCTATAGAGTACCGCCTTTACTTGCCCCTGTATGTAGATGTGTAGTGGCGGAGGTTTAGCAGCACTTCTAGGGCTGCGGTTGGGTTGTTCTCATAGCTCCCGTGATGCATACGCGTGCTAGCCTTTGCACACTTTGAAGTTGTCTGATTGCTACGGTCTGTGAGACCCTTGCCCCCCAGAATAACGATAACGTCATATCTTAAATTTGGGACGCATTGTATAAACATTCCTTTTATAGAAAAGAGCACAACTATAAAATAATAATCGACGGGTCCAAACATTTTTTTAAAAAATACCTAGTTTTTGCTTTTTTGAATTTATTCCACGCCAGAGACTCGCGCTGTATATCTCCAAATAGATCAAATTGACTTGACAGCACCATCTCGATACAACATTCGTAAATGAATTCCGTTTTATTTTATTCTA
Source organism: Listronotus oregonensis (assembly GCA_019359885.1). Lineage (NCBI taxonomy): Eukaryota > Metazoa > Arthropoda > Insecta > Coleoptera > Curculionidae > Listronotus > Listronotus oregonensis. Next base: position 60,426 of record JAHBCN010001902.1, read on the forward strand.
CAAACAATGCTAATGCAGCGAGCTTAGCACTTGAACAAAACTAAACAAATTATCCACTCCCGTTTGGGAGCATGTAAAGCCAGCATATTTCTGTCGCAGTATTTAAAAGGATTTTTATTGTAATGCAGGAAATAGCGCTGCGCGAAAATTCCTGTTTATTAGAAAAACGCGGAAGTACACAAAGGAAATAAATGTTTAATTGTACAGTTTTTTGTCGTACTTTCGACGATTTTAAATTACGTTTTGTTGTTGGATGAGAGGGGAAATTAAAAATAAAAAGTAAAGAAAATAAAACTATTTTAAGTAGGATTAACTGCTAAAAGTACAAATAAAAAAGAAATTCTTTTTATTAAAACATATCAAAAACGAACTAATAAATAAGGTGTTTTATTAGGAAAATGTGAATTTTATATCTTATCTCTTTGATTTAATTTACAGCATGTTTCTAAGTATTGTTTGTAGATTCTATAGTGAGGACCAAAAGACTGGAATAAATCTGATTAAAATTCAGGTAACTACGTTTGGTAAAAACGCTGAAACACGTCTAGTGAGTTACCAAATACGGTATTTATTGACAATTATGCTATTTATACAGTATATGCCGTTTAAGAGATATCAGATCATAAATATTTTTTAGTAAAATATCCTGTCATATTATTGCAATTTTGGATTCACTGGAATATTCTATACAGGGTAAGTCTGTGAAGAAAGACCCCCCCATTTATTGCTTTAAATATTGAAATTGGGAAAAAAATGTTTTACACAAAAATATTTTGGTTTTTGCTGCTCTATATTTTGCGAACAACGATATGTATACAGAGAGTATCAAAAAGCCCGTACAAGAACACAGTTAAGTTTTTTTAATGACTTCCTGTATTTTGTTACATTTTCGTTTTCTGCATAAAACTCTAGATATTTTTATCTGGCATATCATACCCCTGTGTTCAATTGTTTACGAGATATTCGCATTTAAATACAAATTTAGAATAAAAAAATATGCTTATCTGTTAGTGTTGTTTTGCGTTTCTATGGTTTTAACGGTTTTTCTAGAGTGACATAACAGACTTAGTAATAGTTAATAAGTAATTAGATATCACGTGACAAGCAGAAATAGGCTAAACTTTAAACAAGAAAAAAACAATTTAAACATTTTTTTAACAGAATAATAAAAATGTCGTTTTGACATTTTCAGTTAGTTACTATGGTTATTATGTCATGCTAAAAAAACCGCTAAAACCATAGAAACGTAAAACAACATTAAAGATAAGCGGATTTATCTCCTCTAGATTTGCATTTAAATGCAAATATCTCGTAAACAATTGAATATAGGGATAAGATATGCAAAACAAATAATATCTAGGATTTTATGCAGAAAACAAAAATGTAACAAAAAATATAGGGAGTTATTTAAAAAAATGAACACCTTTTAAAAACTTTATTTATGTTTATTTTACTTTTTTTAATATTAAATTACGAAGCCCTACTTTTAAACGGGGCGGCCATCTTCACCGCCCACTTAGGAGCTAGCATTAGATTAAGAAATTAAACGATCATCGGTAAAAAGAATTTTTAAAAAATAAGAAATATCACTCATACACAATAAAATTAACTCCTGAGCTTAACCAAAATGGATCGAAAAGTTTTTTCATTTTATTCTACTCTTTATCGACTTATAAATTGAAAAAAATTCAAAATTTTAACTTTTACCAGAAATTCGAGGGACATTCGATATTATTTTGCAATATTTATATTTTTTTCTTGTTGGGCGTCAAAGGACAAACAATTTTAAAAAAATTGATAACTCAATTTTTACGATTTTTAAAAAATATTTAAAAAATCAAAAATTTATATCCGATGACGAGAAGAAGATACAAAAAAAAATAACCAGAACTAACCGGATTATATATATATATATATATATATATATATATATATATATATATATATATATATATATATATATATATATATATATATATATATATATATATATATATATATATATATATATATATATATATATGTATATATATATATATATATATATATATATATATATATCTTTAAATGTGGATTTTTCGATTATTTTTTTTTATTAAATTTAAAAAGTTCAACAATTGATAAATACATATTTTTTTAGATTTTTATTTTTAATGCGCAACAAGAAAAAAACAGAAATATTATAAAAAAATTATTGCATGACCCTCAAATCTTTAGTCAAAAGTCAATAAGCTTTTTTTTTTACTTTTTAAATGAAAAAATCTTTATGAATTTATTGTTTTTAAAATTTCAATCATTTTTTTTTTATAAATCTAATGACGAGTAGAACATAAAAAAATGCAAAAATCTTCATTTGTCAAATATTTATGGCCAAAAAACAGTGGACCCCCACGTCTATATAAATACCAAATAAAGCATATACTTTTTGTAGTATATATTTATATATATATATATATATATATATATATATATATATATATATATATATATATATATATATATATATATATATATATATATATATAAATTTGCCCCAATTATAGAATAATAAAACACGCTAATAATGTTAAGGACGATTTATTGCATTTATCACTAAATCGGCTTCGAAATGTTCTCAAATCTAATTTTTATATAAATTAAGTCCATGTTTTACTATACTTTTTTTAATGTGTATATTTAAATTTTCATTTTGTATGTTTAAGTTTGTTTGAAATTTTTTCTTATATGTAAAGAGTTGTCAACTTTGTTTGTGAAGTTTTCTAACTTGCTATTTTTAACTTTTTCTTTTTTTAAATTATTGATTATGAATTTTAATAACTGACTGAAGTATGCAATGTTAGTCATAAGTAATATTTATTTTTAAGGGTTATTATATGTATATTGTATTTAAATTTGTTATTGGGCGATGCCCGTTAATGAGAAAAATAAATTTACGGGGTGCAACAATTAAACTAAGTTTCTTTCCCGGCCCTGTCAATATTTAATTCAAAAATAAAATAAGTGGTCCACGAGAAATACAAATGCCGCAGCCAGTATGTAGTGGCCTTTTTTGTGGAGGTGACTTCTGTATACGCCACTGTGCCCCTTTACCGCTGAGAGACCACCTTTGTGTCACACCCTGTATATTTATTACAGATCTAGTCCCATCATTTCCAGCAATGTTTCTGCAAAGCATCAAACCCGAAATTCCCACAACAAAGCAAAATAGTTTAATTTCGCCGAGAACATGGTCCATTACGTGTGGAAAACACGCGTATTCCATCAGCTGACGAGCGGCGCCCCGAGAAAAACGGCCTGCAAACTACAAGTTCGCGTTTAATGTAATTTATGGGCGCTTTAATTGCAACACAGACACATTGTGACTGTCGGAACCAGAAATGGCCCTGGGCGGACGGGGCCCGCGTTAGTAGTTTGATCGCGTACAACGCTGCAGATTTGTAGTTTTAACCAGAAATGCGGTTTTCATCTATCTTTTAGGGTTTAGAAACTTGTTCTCTTCGCGCATTACGTATTATAAATCGTAATTCTAGTTTAACAGGTAAAAATGTTTCATAAATGTGCACGAACTACTATAATATGCCGGAAATAAAAATAATGCGACACCGGTCGAAAAAACGTCGACGCACTTCGACTGGTAGAGTACGAGAGAAAATCTTGCTATTACCATCGATTTTTTACAAGTGGTGACTTAAAAGATACAGGGTCTTTTAACGGAGAGTAAAAAGGGACATATTTGTAGCTTTCCTTATAGTAAAAAAATCCATAGAATCCTAAGGACCACTCTGAGGATTGGTGTCAAAAGACTAAATATAAAAATTACAAAATCAAGGTGCCCTTACTTTCAAGTTTATGACATAAGATTCTCCTTAGAATGAAAGCATGGCATTTTTATTAGTAGCAAAGCAAAAGATAGCAGACAGACAAAATTTTAACTTTACATTGATACCTTAAGAATTTTTAACGATTTTTCGGCTTTCCTAAGCATTTTAAATTTTGCACTTTACATTGTTTTATCTTTAGTTTTGATTTAAAAAATTATTTAAACTTTTTTTTGTTGTTTGCAAAGTAATGAAAAACATGTCATTAAATCTAAATCTTAAAGATCTACAGCTGATTTTCTTTCCTTTGTCTCACACAACTAGAACAAGTCCCCTGAGTTTCTTGGTAAATCCCAGATCGTTGCTCTTGACATATCCAAAGCTTTTAATTAGGTATGGCCTGATGAGCTACTTAACAAACTTCCTTCTAACGGTCTTCCACCTAAGCTTTGCTCTTGGCTCTCCAGTTTTTCTTCTAATCGACGTATATCAGTTATTGTAGATGGTCATTCTTCCAGCTTCTACCAATTAATGCTGGAGTGCCCCAGGGCTTAGTAGTAGCACCCACTCTTCTACACATTTACGATATTTTTTCTTCCACAATAAATCTCATTTATAGTTTTGCTGACGATAGTACTCTTCACTCTAACATTCAATTTCTCAAGCTAGTCAATAAGCCTGATTTGGAAACCAAGCGTTGGTCAATGCGGATGTCTCTCTCACAAGACCTTAAACTTATCTTGGATTGGGGCGCCAAAAATCTTTTTGAGTTTAATGCATCCAAAAGACAGTCATATTCGCTGTCGCAAAAAAATTTGCCAACAAAGAATCGTTTAATCTTGTTGGCGTTACTTTTGAGAATAACCTCAACTGGCACAAACACATTACATACATAGCCTCAGTAGCTTCAAAAAAGCTTGGATTCCTCTATTAAACCAGAAAGAATTTCCCTTATTCCAATCTGTAAACTCTGTATGTATCCCAAATCAGACCCTCTTTAGAATATTGTTCTCATGTTTGGGTAATGGCGTCTCCTACAGCATTCTGGACTCCATTCAAAGAAGAGTTGTTCGTCTTATTAATGATTCCACGTTTACAGAAAAGCTTTCTCCCCTTGCCCACCGTCGAGCTGTAGGGGATTTGTCACTCTTCTTTAGGTATTTTCACGGTTTCTGCTAAGAGGAGTTGGCCAGTATAATTTCCCCTTTGGCAGCTTCCAACAGAGTAACACGTAGAGCAACTTTTATGCATCCCTTAACAGCTTAACTATAGAGACCCCGAACTTCCCGCTTTCTTATATATTTAGGTACCGTGAGAACAAACATCTTCTCACCACACTTAAGAAACCCATGTCAAGTAAGTACATAGGCCTCAGCCTTCGTGGCCTGTTCAAACATAAAAAATAACTGCAACAAAAAAATAACAACATAAATTTAAAATTTTCCTAATGGAAACATCATTTATAAAGCGTTTTAATTTCTTGGTATGTTTCAATAAAAAGCATTTTATATCTTATTTTAGAATTAACCGACCTAACTAAATGTTTTTAAAAAATTGCGATTAAAATTAGAAAACAGGAAAAGGTAAAAATTAAAACCTGAATTGCCAAAACACAAAAGGTTAATATTCTGTAGCTTTTACCAACTAGACATACTAGTGCTTTTCACTTATGGTTCCCAATATTCCGCTGTAAATGCAACAAAATTATTAACTTCATTAATAAAACAGTTTTTTAAAACAAGAGTATTCGTTCAGAGACCTTTAAATTTAAAATGTGCCGATCTCACCAGCGCGTTTCCCACCGAAGAGCCTCAGGGCGAAATAAGGGCCACAATTTTCAGCACAACAAAGTTTCCCAGTCGTTCCCAGAGGCCTATAATAAGTTTCAATACCAATATATCATGCTTGCGCACTCTCTATTTTGCGAAAGAAAGGAAACTCGATAAGTTTTGCATGGTTTGCCTCAAGATTAATGAGCGGTGTCTTTTAGCACACGTCTTCCTTTACTTTTAGGTTTTCGAAGCTACAATGCACAGTGATTCAAGACCAAAAATCTCTGGTCAAAACTTTGATGCTGTCCGGAAAGCACGTAAAAACCTTACACATCAAAATAGGTCGACTTCGGTTACCTTGCTCATATCTAAAAATGATTTGTTTAGCAGACTTAAATGATATGATGGTCCATAGGCTAAAGATGGAAAAAGGAAATCAGTTTCACATTTTTAACGAATAAAAAGTTGCATTTTCGAAAAATGAACACTTTTCTTCACCCTTTTTATCTTGCTGACTGACAGTCTTTTTCAACTATGTTGACATTATATCTAAAGTCATACATGTTTTTTTTTTTAAAAACCCATTCTATTGGCAATTTGTTCACATGCGCTTCTGCAACATATAGGCGTTTTATTTTTACCAATAACTAATGTTTTTTTCCTATTTCCTTCCATGTTTAAGCATTATAGAATCGTCAGTCATTTCTTTGCTGTTTGGCGTAAATCTTGAATTTTTTAAAGCGCCTTAGAAATCGTCACAGCATGCTCTGAGGAGATGTAACTCGTATAAGCCAAAGTTATGAAAGGTATTTACGAACAGTGTATCGTAAATTCTTAAGTTATTGTAAATAACTTTAATAGCAAAACTATTTTATAACATGTACTATTTTTTCATATAGAGACTTATAAAAGATGAGCGCCTCAATAGGAAAGTCTTACATATTTAAATCTTGGGGGACGTAGTCAAAGTGGTGAATTGTCCAGAAAAAGTGGTAATGAGGACCGATAAAGTGGCATCCGTTTAATTTTTAAGGAGTGTAAATACGTGTATTTTGCAAAAAGGCGTTATTTTTTTCATGTGCTGACTTTTTTCAATTAAAATACTTTTAATATTTACTTATATATAATTTTTGCTGAAAGCCGACAAGTTTTATAAAAAAAAAATTTTTTAAGGCAAAATGTTTAAGGGGAAAGGTTTTTAAACTTTTTTTTGTATTTTTTTTTAATTAAATTTTTTAAACGGAGAACCTTTTAAGAATATGGTGTAAAAAATTGAGTTTCTAGCAAAACAAACCAAGATAAAATAAGCGGTAAGTCGATAAAACTCGCTAATGTACGTTTTACGTAATACATTTTTTAGTGTTCAAAACTGTAAAGCGTGTTTTCTATAACTTACGTTTTTAAAGTGGGTGCTCCTTATAACTTTAAAACTACTGCACCGATCTTTTTAAAATTTTAAACATTATTTCTGTACATAATTTACTATTAAATATTACATATTTTTTATTTTGCAGTGACAAATTAGCCCATTTTTTTTGCAAAAATTACGTTTTTCACTTCAAAGTGATTCTAAAAAGTAAAAAATTAAAATTTAAAAAAATAATCCCAGCATTACCTGGGTAAAGAGATTATCTAACGAAGAAACGTTGGTTTTTTAACTTTCAGCACCTAGATATTGCGATATTGCTCGTAAGCCATGGAATAGTATTCTATATGAAGGAAACATTGACAAAAAGGTGGAAATAATGTCAAACATTATTACTGATTTGTTTAATACTCATAAGAACTGTTAGAGTTACGCGACCTAAGGCTCCCTGGTTGACGGATAGAATAAAGATTTTAATGAAACAAAGAGATAATGCCAATATAAGGCCAATAAAACGGAGGAGAACTGGAACAATTACAAGCGATTAAAAATGATACACTTATGAATATTCGGCTGCAATAGAGAGCTCATATTGGTCGGGTGGTTGGTGAGGGTAACAGCAGAAAAACTTGGCAAGCTTGAGAGAACTTATTATAGGAGGTAACAAGAATGTTACAATACCGAGGCACTTATGGATGCAAACAAAATAAATGAATATTTTAATTCCGTTTTTATGAATGGTGACTGTAGTGAGATGGTGGCTTATTACAAACGAACAAAATTTAATAATTCTTCCAAATTTTCTTTGAGATTAGCTACTATCGATGATATATATCTGCTATAAAAGAAATAAAATCAAATGCATCTGGTTTCGATGGAATATCCTTGTCAATGCTAAAGTATTGCTGCCCTTTATTCTTCCTTACATCACCCATATCGTTAATGTCTGCTTAGAAAATGGATATTTTCCTAAGGCGTGGAAGGTCTCGCGCATTCAACCGGTTCCCAAAAATAGTTCACCAGAGGGTTTTACGGATTTGCGTCCAATAAGTCTGCTGTCGGTATTGTCCAAGATATTGGAAAAAATAGTCTATAGCCAAACTAACGCTTTTTGTAGGGAAAGTGTTATTCCCAATCTTCAATCTGGCTTTACAGAAAAGCATAGCACTGCTACGGCACTTGCCAATGTTTTGGACAATATCGTGGCCGATTTGGATGCGGGAATGGTTGCGTCCCTCGTTTTGCTGGATGTTTTTCAAAGCTTTCGACACTTTAAACCATGAGCTGCTTTGTGCCAAGCTTGCCCACTACGGGTTTGATGACATTGCAGTAAAATTTTTCGATCCTACCTTTCCGAAAGGTCTCAGAATGTAGTGCTGCAGGAGCAAATGTCATCTTTGTTGCCTGTAGTATCAGGTGTACCGGGTTCGATACTGGGTCCGCTTCTGTTTTTGATATACTCGGCAGATATTTTGAAACGTATAGAGATTGGTTCTTATCAAGCATATGCTGATGATATTCAGTTAAAATATAGTTTTCTCCCTTATGAACATCATATTGCTGAGTATAACATGAACAGAGAGCTAAATATTATAAATAATCTATCAAGGAAACACAATCTTTTTTTGAACCCTAAAAAAGTCACAGGTCCTCTACTTTGGTGGGGTCAAGGCTGCTCGCCTTAGCGTGAAGGTAGACATAAATATTAATGGACAAACTGTGCCGGAGGTAAAATCAAGCGAAATCGTTAGGGGTCGTAATAGATAGTGGTCTTAAATTTGATGAACATGTTAACTCCCTCATCAGAAAGGCTTACTGTAATTTAAGAATTATATTGCCAATCGGGAGATTCTGTCCAAAAAACTTAAAGTCATGCTTGTGGAAACCCTGGTACTTTCATTTTTTAATTACTGTTCATTCGTTTATGGTCCGTTTTTGACATTGCATATCCCCGGGGGAAGGATTCAATGGGTTCAAAATTCATGTTGTCGTCTTGTGTTTCCCTGCGCAAATTTGATCATGTATCAGAAAGTATCAGGATTTGAAATGGCTAAAATGGCAAATAGAAGACGGTTGCAGTTTGCCGTTTTCTTGCATAAAATTATTACCTCTGGCATCCCGACTACCTGCGCGCAAAACTAACAGCCGCAACACCCTCCATAAATAGAACTATACGCAATGGAAGTATGTTGGCGGTACCGAGATATTTGACGACTTTGTTTCGGAGTGGCTTTACTTATCAGGCTACAAATCTCTATAATAAATTACCAAATGATATTAAATCTTTGAGTGTTGAGGTTTTTTGAAGGAGATACCGAGCATCTCTTTTTCAGTCACAGTAGTTTTAGGCATCCCATTTTTCCCCTTTTGTTGCTTAAATGTGTGTGTTTAAGTGTGTGTATTTGAGCATTTCTTAAATTTACTTATATAATCTTATTTTTATTTATTAGTTATATTTGCAATCTGTTTGCCATTTTTTCTTTAATATTGTGAGAACTCCAGCCTATTGGGGTTATATGGTGGAAAAGCCGAACTAATTGGCTAAATATCGCCCTAATATGGTTGGCTGTGAAAGGGTTAATTTACAAATCTCATCTTATAGATGTAATATACCTAACTGTGTTATTATAACCTTATCACCTAATAAAAGACGATTATTATTATTATTATTATTATTATATGAGGGGCACCTCATAAATAATTGCTGCCATTGCCGTATTTTTTAATATTTCTTCATAATATTACTTAATATTCCTTGAATGTTATACTTTAATGAGACACTAGTTTTAATTGTGTCGTCCAAAAAGATTCGCAAAAATGTCTTTTTTTGCACGAATTAACCTTACCCTCCTCCCCCCTTTAAAAACCGTTATTTTATATTGGCTATATGACAAAAAAATGCAATTAAATAAATTTACCATTTAAAAAAATTAGAGGAAAAATATTTTTTCTTTAATTTTTAACTCTCTGCACTAGCTAAATGAAGCATTTTAAATATAAATAGGTAGCTTAAATGAAATTACGTGTATTTTCGTTAAACCCTATATAATACGCTTGTCCTACTACAATAAAATAAATTCATTATATTGAATAACGAAAACTAATCTTATTAGTTACCAACTTTTATAAAATTTAATTTACCAACTTTAATCTGTGCGGCAACTTATTTTAACTCAAAATTAATTTATTACCTATTTTACCATATCACGTCCCAAATTAAATAAAGTTTAACAGTAATACTAGCATTAGCTTTGGAAACAAAGCCAGGTTTTCGTGTGCATTTAAAATACCACACCATTATATTAAAAGATTTTTAACATTACTGTGTGCAAACCTTTGCACATAGCGTGTGAAAATGTTTGCACATATCTCACCACCTTTCACCCAGCTGCCAATCGGATAAAAACTCTCCATGGAAAACCTAAAAAAATATGCTTATGCCTACGATTAATTTAAAAAAGTGGACAAATTCTTATTTTTAATTCTAAATGACAGGATAATATACCATTAATTTTTTTTCTTCAATTTCATAAATTAAAATTTTTAATAATTTTTTTAATTTTAAATTTAAAATAATTTCAAATGCTTTATTTATGAATAAATATATTAGTGACATATAAGAAATGTTATGTAAAAATATAACAATTGGTATTATACCAAAAGAATCACATTTTTTTAAAATTTATTATTCCCTGGACCATAATTTTTAGGCAAGCCATTTGCGAAACTTTTATTTAAATATTAGTCCTTTGGCTGGATTCCTTATAGCATGCCACCAGAGGTCCATGGATTTTTGCAACAATATCCGAAGTCTTTTGGGTCGCTGATCACGAAAAAAATGGTTTTAGAGGCCAAGAGTAGTCCAATTTTTTTAATTCGCAATTTTTGGAAATTTTTTTAAGGTTTTTTGTAATTTCGTTATGATGCTGTTTTAAAAATAAAGTTTCAATTGCTTTTTCCAATGTAAGTTCTGAATAATATATAAGTGTTGGCTTATTTTGATCGAAGGGTTAAACAAATTTGATTATAGGATGATTTTTTTTAACCATCACAAGGATTAATACCGTTGCCATTTCTTTTGCAATCTTAATTGTACTAGTAGGTAGGTAGGTAGGTTTAAAGTAAGTTGGTATAACACCCTTCCACCGCGACCGATCGGTCTATTGTGGCTTATACCCTTTTATATTTCTCGCACCAGGTCCAGACTCCTAATAAATCTAATGATCCTGTTGGGAGAGAAACCTTTTACCTTCCCTGGCAACAAGGTATCATTGCCGAGGATTGCGAATCTTAGTCGTGCCAATGCTGGGCACGAACACAGTATATGTTCTGCCGATTCATCCCCCTCCATGCACATGCGGCACTCGGCGTCTTCCGCTAGGTCGATCTTGTGCATGTGGTATTTTAATCTACAGTGTCCCGTGTACAGTCCCACTAGAGTTTTAAGGTGTACCCTTGATTGCTCCAGTAGTTTGACAGTACATTGTTGGTTCGGTGGGCTTATGAAGGCCTTCGAGTGTCTGAGACCCGGAAGTCCATGCCAGTACCGAAGATTTTCTCTTTGTGTCCAAGCTGATATAAACTGCTTGGCCGTTCCATAAGATATACCGATGACCGGTTCCGGCCCTGTGACCTCCTGGCAAGGAGATCTGCGGATTCATTACCCTCTAGGCCGGTGTGTCCAGGTATCCACAGTAGTGTAACCTTATTGTTTTACCCTCTAGGCCGGTGTGCCCAGGTATCCACAGTAGTATAACCTTATTGTTTTGACCCAGTTTGGTCCGCGCATCCTTGCAATTCCAGACGGTTTTCGAATTGCACCGGCTTGAATTAAAGAGCCTTAAGAGCTGCTTGACTATCGGAGAATATTTTAACTGTCTTACGTGTGCAGTGCCGATCAACCGGCGATCTAGCACACATCTTAATAGCAAATACCTCCGCTTGAAATGTGGTTGCCAGAGTGCCCAGGCTAAAGGAAAACTCTGCTCTCGGCCTCTGTCCATATATTCCAGCTCGAACACCGTCCTTGGTTTTGGAGCCGTCGGTGTACCAACAGATGTCAGCCCGGAGCAGGTCGGTCGTTTTTCGACTCCAGTCCTCCCTTTGTGGGTAGACTACACTGTAGGGCCGGTTGTAATTGGTTGCTGTAGGCATTATGTCTGAGGGCATTCCCAGTCTGTCACAGTTCAGAATATTCCTAATGAGACTGGTGCTCTCCAAATGACACGCCTGCGGTTTGTTACTGACCGCTTGATAGAGTCTGTAGGTTGTCCACCTTGCCTCTCTCTCCAAGTTTTGTACTGACGCTGATAATTCTTAAACATTCACTGTGATAATATACCTGATGATTCTAAACACTAGTAACCCGGTCAAATACACTGTCTTTATAAAACTCTACAATTTTCATAAATTTTTGAATTCTGCTCTGTTTAGATAATTAACACTTTTTGATATTTATTCCTAAAAACGTTATCACACCCAATGCACTTTACAGATTAATTAATTAGTTATAAATAAAGAATTAAGGACTATATTATTTTTGATAAAAAAGCTGTTTTAATCCGGTTGGCAGATGGGTAAAGGTCGACTATTGTTCGGATGTTAGACTTAACAAGAAATAATTTATATCCACTAACAATAAAAAAAGTTAAATCTACTTTCACATTACGAAGTAAACTTTAATATTTCACTGAATTATCTAAAAAGCTTTGTGCGGCGCCTTGCTGAAAATATAGAGTGAAATTTAAACGCTTTTCATACAATTTTATGGCATATCGAGGCACATGTTGTAAAAATATTATTGTGAACCGCCGACCCACAATAAAATACTACTTTTCCTTACCTCGAAATGCTTTTAATGTCTCCAAAATCGTACGTGCAATTTCAAAATGGAGCTATTATATCGTTATAGCGAAAGTTACATACGAATGTCGTTATAAAAGAAAATTATGGTGGTTTTGGATTATTTTTAAGGTAATTCATTACATTGGTCAACGCCATTTTTGTTACACAGTGGCTTATAGAGCGTGACCTTTCTGATTATGTACTAGCGCTTATGGTGTCAAAATTTAGCATTAAGTATGTGAGAGAAATTAAATTTTATACTGATTGCTATGGTAATTATAAATTAATTATTTTTAAAAATGTTGGACATTGTAATTATAAAAAATGGGTTAAAAAAGGGCCCAGATTAACGGGTACCATCTGGGCTAAAGAGATAGCAAAATTAATATTATAATAATTATACTGTATACATATGATGTAAGAAACAAATTTACTATTTGCTTAAGAAAAAAAAAATAAAATTTACTTAAACACGTAAATAATAATTTTAAATTGCGCTTTTTTTAACATAAAATATAAATATACAGGGGGACTCGTGTATAAGATATGACCTTATTGATGATTTTTTTAAATGGAGACCCCAATGTTTTGTTGCACATTTATATTCTTCAAGAAGAGGTATTTTTGTGGTTACAGGGTGGTGAAAAATAAATACATAATGTAAAGAACAAAGTCATGATTTGGTAAAGCAAAAAAACCATTAAAAACTTTCTCGAACATATAAGTAATAATTTTGTTTTGGGCATTTTTTTACATAAAATAAAAATATACAGGATGCATTGTAAAGTACAAATGATGTCATCGACGATGTTTTAAACTGAAACCACCATATTTTGTTCCAGATTTATAACCTCCAAAAAGGGCTGAATTTAAAACTACATAAAAATATTATGACTTAAACAGTTTTGTAGGTACAGAGTCTTATTTTTTTTCTTAATTTTGTGTAAGTGGGTACCAGCAACACTTGAAAACTCTTTTTAATATCAGCCTTGTAACTATGGTAATGCTTGTTATGCTGACAAAATATTATTTTTTGTCAAGTATTTGAGCAATATTATTAAATTACTTATGCATTTATCTACTTCGCAAAGGATAACTCCCTGTAACTATGAAATTAACACCCAAAACCATAAGTATTTTATGTTTTTAAAATGGGCTCTTCTTGAATATTATAAAATGGGGCGGTTTCATGAGTCAGCCTGTATATATATTTTCTGTCAAAAACGCGCAATTTAAAATTATTATTTACGTGTTTGAGGCAATTTTTTTTTGCTTAAGCAAATAATAAAAAAATATCATATATGTATTGAACAAATGCTCCATACATTATGTACACACTTTATATTTATTGTCAACGCATATACAGTTACTTAATACAATCCATTGCTATTATCTACTTTTATCGACGTTCTATTAAATCAGGTGTGATGGAAATAAAATTTTATATTTGACTCACTTCATAACTCACTAAGGGTCTATATTGTTTATTTCTACAACTGCTATAAAAAGGTTTGCACATACCATGTGCAAACCGGTGCAAACACTGTGTACACAATTTTGCACACAAGTATGTTAAAATAATAAATTAAAAAATAAATTATCTAATTGTGTGAATTCTCATTTTTACTCTTTTACTTTCAGTTGCCTTGTAAGATATTTGTTGAGTTTATATTGTTTAAAATCTTATGTAACTAAAATCAACTTTTTATTATAATTTTTGTGTTTTTTTAAATATTAATGTATGATAATTGATCTACTATCGCTCTTTTAAAATATCAAATAAAGCAGCAATTGTGTGGTTTACCAGCTAAAACATATCAAAAAATAAATGAAATGACTTACAAAAAGTCCATGACATGACATATTTAAGAAGCTATACATGATGAACATCTAACAACATATTGCAAAACCTACCGGTAATTCCATCTTCGGTGTGTCTAAATATAAATCCTAGGTTAGTTTTTAAGCGATTGGTATATTAGATAAGGTCTAATTTAAGGAGATGGTTTCCTCCCAGTCCCTTCACTTTGGTATATCTGCTTAAAAGTGAGTTTACTGTTATCACACACACCAAAAAAAAGGCTGCCTGCCTTATGTTTACTGTTAGTGCATCATTAGATATGTCACAGCAAGAAGATGATGTGATATATGTGGGAAATGTGACTGATACAGGCCAAAATTAGGAAAAGTATACTCAAACGATCTTTCGTGTCTCGTAAATACTGTTAAATATATTTTAAAATAAAATTAGTTTAATAACCTTACTTATAATTTTTCAATTATAGTAAATGTTTTTCTTAGACAAATGTACTAGATTAGAATCCTATAAATTATTTTTTTAAGGTCCTGTTATAGTAAACTATTACTTTTAAAATTCTAGTACGGGATTATACAACGACGACTAAACAGATATTTGTGGCTTTAATCGTATTAAATTGATCTGAATAAAGACAAAAAAGATACGACATTCAATTACGACATTGGTTGGTTTTTAAAAGCGTTACTTTTTGTCATAATTTTGGTAATTTTACTTTCACTTAAAAACAACGAAGAAAGCGGTAAAAAAAACGTCGAGTTTGTTACTCAAACCATCTAAAAGAAGGTATAAATGAAGCTCTGACGCTGGTTCAGGTAATTTACCCTTTTTACAGATGCCTTATATACGTTAAGCAATTATCGTATCTTATTTTTAAGTTAAAAATAAAAGTTTTAATGAAACTGCCAAATACTGTGTAATATAAAGTTGTAGATAAAAGTTTGCTATTGTACTATACACATGGTCTAGGTTGCGAGTAGATAAACAAAAAAACATATGTTTTGTTTCTGAATCAATTAGTTATTTCCGCATGGTCTAAGGAAATGATTTAATTAATATCTGAGGAGAATGTAACTCATACAAGTCAGAATTAGGAAAGGTAATTACAAACGGTAAGCTTCATATATTTGTAAGTAATTTTAAAAAATTTAAAAACAGCTAATTATTGTCCACTCTTTGGCGGTAGTGTCATTAATACAACAAAAAAATCCGTATCAGTCTGTTAGATGTTAATAGCACAGTAGGTGTACATTTTGTCGATTTAAACGTGCAAAAAATGAAAGTTTTTGAATTTAAAATATATGACTTCAGATATTAAAAATTTACAAGGAATTGGATCATTACATGAAAACTCTGGTATTTAAAAAAATGACAGCAGTTTTAGTAATTGTTTAATAGTTTTTAATCATCATTTTTGAATACGGCTGGAAAAATTATATAATATGGCTATTTTAGTTTTTTTTTTATAAAAGTACAGGAAGAGTAAATAATTCGGCCAGTCTAGTCCTTACTGGAAAACCCTGTACCCTAGAAACTTACGATATTTAAAACTTTTGGAATAAAAATTAACTAAAGCTTTTATAGAAGGGGTGATTGGTTCACGTTGAGAGTCCTATTAAAAGTTCTGGAGAGCCAAAAAAAAATTTTTAAAATTTGGATATGGCCATAACAGGTAATAAAACACATTTTAAAAATATTTTGGCAAGTGCCGCGTTGCCAGATCTAACCGAAACCAATGGCAACATTGTAATTTTAAATAAAATACCCTATTTTCTATTGCATATTTGAATCCTACACAAAGTTCTAAGTAATTTTTGTTAACATTCACCTATACCTATGTTCTACTGTTTATAAAAAAAAATAATTACTATTTTTTTAAGGAATATTACCATGTCAAAAAGGTTTAATATTTACGTGCTTAACCGAGCTGGATATCTGATTTTTTTTGGGTTAGACAATGTATGTAATTAAAAAATCTACCGGCTACAATGGCGATATATATTACAGGGTGTCCCAAACAATTTGAATTTTTACCCAAATTAAATAATGATTAGAACTCCTTTTTTAATTAAATACAACATACCGTATTTAATCTTATTTTCGAATAGACCAATAATTTACCTACAAAATGTCCCTACATGTATAGAAGCATCATCTGCCACCGTTTTTAAAATACAAACAAATTTTAATTTATTACCTGTACACCGGCTTAAGTGACAATTTACCTAGGTGGACCATAAACCCTTTTATTTTAAATTGTCCTATTGACATATAAGTTAAAAATTATATATTTTGTTTAATTAATAAGGACTAAATGCGTAAAAAATTAAAATTGGCTTGTATTTAAAAAAGTCTATTTAAAAATAGGATTAAATACAGTATGCTGTATTAAAAAATTGAGTTTTAATCATTATTTAATATCTGTGAAAATGCAATTTTTTTGGGCCACCCTGTTAGCTATATCATTAGTGTGTGTGAGCAAATAGATCTTTTAAATTTATGCATTATCTAACCCCCAAAAAATATTATATTATTCAGCTCGGTTAAGCACTTAAATATTAAACCTTTTTAACATGGTGATGTTCCTTAAAAAAAAGTAATTAATCAGGTCAATGTTAGCAAAAATTACATAGCATTTTGAGTAAAATCCGAATATGCAATGAAAAATAGGGTGTTCCATTTAAAATTACAATGTTGCAGTATTTCTGGTTTTAAAAAAATTTAAATGTAGCTATCATCTGCTATAATATATATATATATATATATATATATATATATATATATATATTATATATATATATATATATATATATATATATATATATATATTAAATTTATATTTATATATATATATATATATATATATATATATATATATATATATATATATATATATATATATATATATATATATATATATATATATATTAAATCTAACGTTTTCCTGTTATGCTTTGTTTAAGCTCCTAGACTATATTCCATCACCCCATAAATTATTACACATTCTATATATAATTCCATCGAGCTTAAAGATCCTCGACTAAACTCCGAATGTCATGAATAAAATTACCATAACCGAATGCTCTTTGCGCCATCTACTAAAATGTCCTCCATGTCAAGTTGAGTGTCGTAGGGCCGGCCCTCGTCCACCGGAATGTGGGTCACAAAGTTTTTTGGCGTGTACCCTTTATTTGTTATAATAAGGGTTATGTATGAATTATGGGGGTTAAAAAATTTTCGAAAGTTTTGATGTGGTGTTTGACCTTTCGGAATTTTTATAAAGGTCCGGGTTACGCATGAAATATTAACGCTTAATTTATGTACTAAGTTCGACTATAATAATGAAAACTTGAGTGCTTGTGTACCTGAAAAATCGTTTCTTTTCATTTCTACTTCTTCTACAAGGAAAAAGGCATGGGGATTCTGTGCGATTTGCCCGGTTATCTTTTTGCTAGAAGATTTTAAAAAGGGGGCTGGGCAAAAGGGGATGTTTTTTTTAAACCCTATTTTTTTTTAAAAAAAAGTACCCCCATGGTGAAACCCTTTTTCCCCTAACCCCTCGCGGGGGAAATTGGGGTTTTTTCCCAACCCTTAGCCTCAAATTTTCAATGTCAGGATTTTAAAAAAAAAAAAAAAATTGACTGACATAATTTTTTTATAACGTCAAATAAAATATTACTATAACAAATTTTTCAGAAAATAAAAAAATGCGTAAAGTTTTCATGGATAACGGTTTAAAAAAACCTTGGTTTATTTCAAAAACTCCGGCTACGCCGTCTTGCTCAAAAATCGCGCGTTTTTTTAAAGTTTTTAAAATCCTTTTAAAATTTAAAATATTTAAATTTTTAGTATGATAAAAAAAAAGGCCCGAAAAATTTTGGGGGGTTGTTTGTCCCCATCCTCAAGGCTCGACAAGTTTGTCCAAAAAATTAAAATGGATTTAAAAAAAAATTTTTAAAAGTTTAAAAAAATTCTTTTTTGCAATTCTGTCTTTAGTGGCGAGAATATTGCGAGCAAATTCATATTACGAATTTTTAACTTTTTAATTTTTTTTTACCTATTTACTTTTTTTTTTCTAAATAAAATTTTTTCCCGTTTTAAAAAATGCCACTTTTAATAAAAATGTTTTTGGTTGGGCGCGAAGTCACTCAAGCTTACTTGACAACATGATATTCGTTTTAAAATTTTGAATCGCTCAAGCCCAGCAATTTAAGATAGAAAACACATGACTATAAATTTGGACTATACGGTGGATTTAAAAAACCTTTCGATGTATTTATTCAAGGATAGTTTTAGTCAGTTAAGCAGTATGAGGTCGGACGTTATCCAAAAAAGGGGGAAAAATTTTTTTTTAACCAAATGAAGTTTAACTTTTTGAATTAGCTAGTCAAAATAATAGAGGAGATTAGGGGGATTTTTAAAAAAAAATTTTAAAAGGGGGCTTTTTTGCCCTTTAAAAAAATCCCCCTTTAAACGGAAAAGATTTTTTTTGGGGGTTTTTTTGGAAGTTTGGTGGCGCCATTTTAAGTCTTTTTTTTTTTTTGGGTTTTCCCCTTTTGAAAAGGGCCCCCAGGTTTTATCCGGGTAGGGGGGGGAATATATATATATATATATATATATATATATTATATATATATATATTTTTTAAAAAATATATATATATATATATATTTTTTTTAAAAATTTTAAACGGACTTAAAAGGAAGGCTGCAGTAAAAAAAATGTTTAAAAAAAATTATTTTTAAAATGTAGAAATTTTTTTGCACCCAATCGCCAAAAAGAAAAAAAAATTTCCCCTTTTTCCCTACTAGATTGGGTTTTTAAATTCAATTTTCAATTTTAAATTACTGTATTTGCCTGCAGTCGTCGTTTTAAGTCCTTTTTTATCTCGAAAACCGTCGGCTATACGACTTTATACCATCCCAAAAGGGGAAAACCTTTTTTAAAAAAAATTTTTAAAAAAAAAAAATTTGGGTTTTAAAAAATAGCGAAAATACACTTGGGGGAAAAAAAATGCCCCCAAAAAAAACCCCTTTTTTCCCCCCCTTTTTGGGTTTCAAATTTTGCGTCACCTGATATTTTAAAAAATGACCCCCAAAAACCCCCCAATTTTTAAGAAAAAGTTATTTCTGTATTGTTAAAAATATTGTATAAATAAAAACCACTTTTATGACACCATCTTCAAGGGCCCTTTTGGGTCCTTCTGGGGGCTTTTTCCCCCCCTAATTTTAAAAAAAACTTTTTATTAAAAATTTTTTTTTTGTAGAATCGTACCTTCAAATTTTTTATCATCATTTTCGGACACCCCCCTTTTTTTTTATATATATATATATATATATATATATATATATATATATATATATATATATATATATATATATATATATATATATATATATATATATATATGGTGTCAGCTAAAATCGCTGTTTTGTTTTTATAGTTTGCAATATAGTTTTTTTATTGGCAAAAAAGAAAACGTTTTTAAAGTTTTCAGTATTGTTGGTTTGTGTTGGCGAAGTTTTTGGACGTTTGCGTGCGGCAAATTTTGGCTGTTGTGCGGTTTTTCTTTATACTTTTACATCGTAAACACCTGTTTTGTCAAGTATATTCACTCCATCTTGGGTTTATCACCACTGGTGACCATACGTCTCACAGACTCCGCATGATGGTTTACGTGTCGAGCTTCCCACCATAAATGTGTAGTGGCGCCAGTTCCAATACCTTCATACCCTTCAGTGTTCTTACAGATGCATAGAGAGAATGCGTCCTTCAACTCATTTTTTCAGTTATTTATATCTGGGAGAGTTCTAGTAGACGCAAGGTCACTATTAGTATAATTAAAGCCTGTTTTGGTTGCCGCCCGACTGTAAGTGCGTTAGACGATATTGATTTTGAGAAGTTTGCACAAAGAGAAATGGTATAATGAGGCGAGCAATTGATATAGTGATGATGAGAGCGGAGAAGAAAGCGTATGACAGTGATGTTGCCGGACAGTGGTGTAAAGTGGTGATGAAGTAGGAGCAGCGCTTGACTCGGAAACGCTGACATCTGGCGAAGACCAGGAAGAGGGGCGTCAATTCCAGTTATTATTGGAAAAAATAGAATTTAAGTGGAGTAAAAAGAGCCAACCAGAAACGTCCGTACACGCCATAATATAATTGTACTTTCAAGTGCATTGCATTTCTTGAAAAGTCGAAGTCACCATTTATTAACAATAAAATGTTTTCGCAGATATAGCCTGGTCTTGTTGTCAAGAGAACTAATAGAAAACTTCCATGCTTTCGGCCAAAAATCACAAAAAAAATATAATAAGGAAAAATCTAGGAGTTAGCAGATACCTAAGGTAACAAATTCAGAGCTTTTTGGGACTGCTTCTCTACTTCTATTTACAAGTCAAATCATGAGGATGTGAGTCGCTGCTGAACGAGCGGAAAGGGAAGACCCATATTTCGAGCAGTTAGCATGTCACTGAGCATTTCCTAGATACTAATAAGAAACATCTAAGATTTGACTGATGCCTCGGACGAAGAACAAAGGGCAAAGGATAATCCTGCAACACTTATCCAGAATTGCGTATATTTGTCGCAATTCAAAAAACACCTATAAAGTTGAATGATGTGTGCGTAGACGGGTCTTGTAGGCTTTAAGGAAAATGTCGTTTAAATCTTTTATGCCGAACAACCCTATAATATGGATAAAGCGTCATGCATGACCTGATGCACGAACTGGGTATTCACACAACGCCTGCATTTATGCTGGAAAAGGTTCGGATGGATTTAGCTTGACAGACGAAGAAGAAGAACATCAGAGGAAGTATACCTTCTCAAAGCAGTAATTAGACTGGTCAAACATATTTGCAATATAATAGAAATGGCATTGACTGCCAACAATTGGTTTAGTTCAAATAAGGGTTAACGCATCATTTACAAAAAATAAACTTACTGCGTCGGCACAGTTAGAAAAAAATAAAAAAAATCTATCACAGTTTCTTCCACAACACACCAATCGTAATAGGTGATACTTTGTATGGTTACAAAAACATAACGCTTTTATCAGCCTTTAACTAAAGAAAAACAGAAAGCTGTAATAATAAATTTCCTCTGTATCCTGCTCACATAGAGATCGACTAGAGATAATAGTTACTGCCAGAAATAAGATTCTTTTCTCGTTGACCAAAGGATATTAAATGCGATGGATTGATTGTCTTCGTGAAAATCATTATACTGGCCGCAGGGCAAAGAAGATATTTTATTATTTTTATAGAATAATGAACCTTGTATATGGTTAATTCTATTCATCTTTAATTCCTATACCGACAAATAATTGGACTATCATTCCGGATTTACTAAAACCTAGCAGATGAACTAGGTTTCCTGGCAGTATTCTATTACTCTGTCGAAGTTTGAAATGCCATAGCCATGCGGAAAAAGCGCTTACAAACAACTGGTTGGAGTAATTCTTTGATGTTCCAGAAAATAAGGCTATGATGAAGAAAAAAAACCGAGAAACCAGAAAAAATATTACTTTCCTCATCTGCCATCAGTCTAAGAAGAAAGAACTATATTACTCTGCAGTCTGCCGTTTGTATACGATAATTCTCCCGAAAAATTTGTAAAAAATTGTATAAGAGGCCGGGCATGCATAAAATATTTTTTTTTATGATCTATGTTTCTGAAGTTACAAGGTTTTTCTTAAATTTATAATTTTAGTTTTTTCAATTTTTTTTATATCTAAAATATAATATTTATTATTAACGATATAAACTAATATTAATTTGCATTTAGTTTGAGTTTTAAATATGCTTACTATTTTATTTTCAGCGTATAACAAAAATTATTAAACTTTAATATTTTAATTTTAACTTATAAATTTGATTGTTTTTCCAATAAATTTAAATCACAATGATAATGTTGTTTAATAATTAAAAAAATGTTTATAAATATTTTTAATACTTTAAAAAACCATACAATTGGAGTCTGTCAGACTCATGGTGCACCAGAATAATGATTAAAAATTAAGGATACCATAAGGGATGTATAATATATATTAATATATTAATATATATAATAATATATATATAATAATAATAATATTATTATATTATATAATATATATATATATAATATATATAATATATTATATATATAATATTATATCATATATATATATATATATAATAATAATAAATAATAATATATATATATATATATACTTATATATATCTAATAACTATTATATATAATATATAATATATATATAGAGAAGACAGTAATACGTCACTAATTTTGTTTATAGTTTGCAATATAGTTTTTTAATTTGGCAAAAATAGTTTAGGATTCAATCATTGGGTTTACCATTGGCGAAGTTTTGGACCTTTGCATTACTGAAGCAGAATTTTAGGCCTGTTAGTAAATTTTCTTTATCTACTTTTTATCAGCTAACACCTGTTTAATCAAGTATATTCCCGTATTAGTTTGGTCTACAAAATATTACTTCGGTTTAATCGCTTTTCCTTCAAAAGTCAACACCATTTTAAAAGGTCGCGGAGACCCAAAGCAGAACAGAGAGTCATTTTTACTTCTGATAAAGATATGGCCCTTCCCTTTCTTGGAAAAATGGGAAAAACTGACAAAACGTTGTAGCCTTATTAGTAAGAGACCCAACGAGGAAATTGTGAAATAAGTATCTGCCTGTGCATGGTATTCAATTGGCAGGCCTGGAATATCTCGCTTCAAGAAAAACATCCTAGCTTCAGACACTGTCTGCAAAGAAGTCCAGGAAATGAAGGGATCATAATAGACCAGAAATGAATCTTGTTAAGTCGGGGTCAGTAAGGCTCATGCGGCCTGACTGCGCCTTGTTTCTATGAGCAGGAAACATGCTGAAAATAGTCTGGCACTCTGAAGATGTAAAACTGCCTTCTTCATAAATTCTGGTCAATAAAGGATCCTTTAGCTCCAAGACAAATATTGTTTAGGATAAGTCAGGCTGTATATACGATTTACGATAGCCTGCTTCTACAATATGTGAAATAATATAATTATTAATTTCTAATGGCGCTATTTTACAATCTGTCTAAAATCAGGCAAGGTTAAGGTGTATTTAGCAACAACTGGGTGCATTTTTAAAGAAGTTTGGTAAAAAATCAAAATTATCTACTTTTTTATATCGCTAAATTGCATTTAAGAAAACTTATCATAACTTTTATTGTCATTAAAAAAAATTCCACAGTGTACGACTTACGTGTTCTTTTTTGTTATTTTTATCTCCGTGAGACAATTGTGCCAAAGTCAAGGCCCTAATACAGCTGAAGCACTAAAAAAAGTCACATATATTATGGTTTCTGGTCATACTATAAGCTAATTTCATTAAGATGTAAAGCTGATATTTTGTTCTTAAAATACATCCGGCATAAACAGACCATCGAGCATTATACATTAACTGTACATCAGGACCACCTGTCAGTCACTCAGGGCTAAGACCGTCAAAAAATCATGATTTACCCGGCAATATGCGACAAAAACTAGTAAATCACATTTTCCTGTAGTTTTGTAAAAAATGGAAGCACCACCGCCTACCGCAACTTTTTCCATTAAGCTTAAGGCGACTAGCCCGTTCTCCATTAACAAAGATTTGCGTGGCCTTGTATTCCAATCAATCAAATGCCGATAAGGTCGCGAAGGATCGGCGATGTCCGTGGTGGTGGCTAGAGTCACGGTGCCGTGACGCAATAAATCACCCGTCCACGATTTTGTTATTGGCGATGTTGATGATGTAACTAAAACAATACCATACTGGGTCAGTTTCTTTGAAAGTGTTGAACATAAATGTTATAGTTTTTCAATAATTGTCTTTTTGACCGATTTTTCACGGTTCCAGTAAAGTCTGCTAGTGTATTCGAGATGTCGACACTAGGTTTGCTAAACAGATGAAAGTTCTTTTTCAGTAACTGACTTATATGGACTGACCAATTTAAATTTTAATAATATGTAAATAAAATGTTGTGTTTTTAAACACATTTATTTTATTCTCTATTAAATCAAGTGACCAATATTTTTTTAACTCTTTGTTTTAAAATATAATGTTTGTTTATCAGAGTTTGAATTAGTTTATTTTCTATTAATCATTTTAAAACTTATTTAAAGGTCTTATTTATCTGTTGGACGCCAAAGACGAAGTTTTATTTCATTTGGGAGATTTTTTTCATCGGCGTAACTAACTATAGTTGACAGGGTCTATGCTTTTTGCAAAATAAAGGTCATTAACAAATTATACAAACAAATTCCATATCTTTATCCCATACATTTTCAATTTTTAGACAGATCAAGAAACATCCCCAAAGTACGCGACTCCCATTTCTCAATACGTTTAAATAAATACAAGGTGAATTCCTCCATGGTGAAGGTTTTAAATACTTTATGATTCTAAAGGCAATTTAATTTTGCGTAAGATAAAGTATAACATTTTTATTTCAAAAATAATACCGGGTAAATGTCTTCCACCTTTCATTTATCTTGAATTCTCAGCTGGAAATTCTGTATAACACGATGGCTTATATCCATGATTATGATGGCAATTTTCAAATAAGTGTTTCTTTAAAGCCCTAAATGGATTTTGATTTTATTAATGAACCCCTTTTGCTTTAGGTAGCGCAAAAAAAGTAATCAACGTTTGCAGGTCTGTAGCCTTGGCTTCGGTCAATGTGCTCCTCGTCTGGAAATAACATGTTGCGAAAACAATCCTAGCAAGGAACTTAATGACGCCGTCGTGGTGTGAAGTAGCATTCTACTGGAACCATGTTTAATTATTATGTAGAAATCTCGGTGGGCTTAAAACCCGGTTTATCATACCAGTATAGCCTTGCGGAACTATTAGTACAGCATCCACCTCATTTTCATCTTCCCAAAAAGAGCAGACCCCAGCCTACGGTTCTACCTGGAAGACATCACCACCATATCGTCACTTTTTGGGCTATGTATTAGTGTTCGTGGGCTCTTGTCCAGTTTTCCGGAACTCCAGAAACGACAATTTTGTTTTGTCGTTGCCATAGACGAATAAATGGAAGTGCCTTGTAGGAACATCCACTGAAATTGTGTATATCGATTTCATTTTAATCGAGTTTTCTGGCTTGCTTCAAACGGTGACGGAATGTGAAGAGATATCTGCATTGATATGCGCACTTGTTTTCAAAATCAGAATTACGGGTAGCCAACAAGGTGGTACTATAGGTGGAGGTGCTATCGTCGCAAAACTGCTGAATGGGATTGATTTGTGGAGAAGATCGTTAATGGAAGCAGCGTGGGTGCGCCCTTTGTTTGACGGCACCCAGCATTAATTTGGTAGAGCTGGAGGAATGACCATCTACCACTAAGCTTTACGAGGTAACGTCGATTAGAAAGAAACTGGAAAGCCGAAATGGCAGATTGGAAATGGCCAAGAAGGAAGTTTGTTAAGAAGAAGAAGATGACTTACAAATTCTTACTAACGCTTGGGCTCGTTTTGCAGGTAGAACGAAGATTTACACAATCGATGTTCCAGGCGTTCCTGCTTCTTTGATTATTATGTTTAACATTAAAAGCTGATGCTGTTGATTTAAATTTACAGAGCCGTCATACCTTATAGCATAAGCCAAGGAGCTCTACCATGTATCGGCCAATTTGGAAATAAAGTCGGAAATATTAAGCTGAGCAACGACACTGCACAGTTATTATAATTTTTTATAATTTTGACTTTTAATCACATTTTACGTTGCTCACCGATACTAGCATGATTACTATATAGCACCACATACTATGGTGACAGATAATTTTAAAACAATCCATGGTCGAAGCTATGCGGTTACGGAATAACAACATTATATCAAAACTTCCCACGGGGATGCACCTTTATGCTATTTTCTGACACTGACTTATATTTTCCGGCAATGTGGCAACTATCACATCAGCTTTCGTAGTCTCGTATTATGAATTATAATAATCATTCTTGCTCTGGGAAAAATTAGGGCCAGAAAACACGGGTTTGCGGTATTGCAACGATATGAGGATTCTACTGCGTCTAGGAACAAATTGCGGCGGGGAGGCATGGTATGTGCGTGACGCTGAATAAATTGGTAAAATGTGGAATCAAACTGGCTTTATATTACAGCTGCGCCCCGGCGTACCAGTTTTATTTAATTTGATTGATCCTCATATCTACATGTTGTTGTTTTGTAATTTTACTTTAATATTTGTCGAAATGCAGGAAATAAATATCACCTCAAAAGAAGGCACCTCTGAGATGGTTGCAATGACTAATTGCGAAAAACTTTACATCTTCACAGGCTGTCGGGTAACTGTATTTAAAATATTAAAAAATTTTAAATTTAATTCCCCCAATAATTGGTTATTTTTAATTTTAAAATTTACTTTCCGGAAAAAAATTTTTAAACCTAATTTTTGACATAATTATAAATTGGTAATTGATTTTTGATTCCCGATTAACCCTTTTTAAAAAATTTCCCCCAAAATTACCCCAGCTTTATCCCATTTTTTTTCGATTTTTTTTTTACGAAAATTCAATTTCCCGGGAAATTTTTAGCCGTAAAAAGGGACCATATTGAAAAAAAAGGGCGGGCGCTTTAAATCCGACGAACGCCTTCGTGCCTATTTATTTTCAAATTTGATGCTTGCCGCCACCCTTTAAAAAAATTCTTTAAAAATCTTTTATGCTTGGGGTATGATAAAAAGATGTTTTATTTTGAGTCTTTTAAATTTGTTGAAAATGACTTGCGCTATGATGCATATTAAAAAATTTTTTAAATTTGTATCGTAATTTATATGATGTTTAATATATCAAAATATTTAATTACTGGTGTTTTGATAATTGAATTACTTTAACAAACATGCTAATAATTGATGTATTTTACTACTTGGAAGAATAATTGTAATTGTAATCAATTACTTTTAAAGTCTTGAACATTTTCACCCTAAAAAAATTCAATATTTTTTAGGTATAATTTTTTAGGTATAATTTTTTTTCGAAAAAAATTTGCGATATATCTTGGTTTTGGGGATTCAAAAAATAGATCACAAAAAAAATTAATTTAAAACTCAAAGATGAAACTCGGGGGGAAAAAAATCAAAACATTTTTTGACAAAAATAGCAAGAAGAATATGAAATTTTTTTGTTTATCAATCAAAATTTGGGAAAAAAAAAATTTAAAACATGAAATCGGGAATATTCGGTTTTTTCTAAAGTTTTAAACTTTTAAAAGTTGTAAAATACAACAAATGCCTTCGTTTAACCGACCTTGTATCCCATCAGGTTTTATCGGAATAAAGAAGGGAATTTGGGATACCCTGTACAGTGGGATAAAAAAATAATTTTAAAAAACCCTTGGTTTTTTTTCATTTTTTTATTTTAGAATTTTCAAAAAAAATTTATTAAATGGGGATAAAAACAAAGTTTTACGACTATCTTTTTTAATAGAAAAACTGGGTTTCTCTAGTTTTCATAGTTTCAAAATTTCTTCAAAAGGGTAAAATTTAGGGCAGTTTAATGATTTGGTTTTTTGGGTATTTCGTCTCAAATTATTTTTTTTTTTTTAATGGTCGGGTGAAAAATACGGGGGGTTTTTTAAAACTCGTTTATCTTTGACGGCATTTATTTTTAAACTTAAGCTCTCTTGTTTTTCCCAAAAGTAGCATAGAATATCGCGTTTTTCTTCGCCCCAAAAACCATTTTAACTGATATGACAATAGCTAATAAACCCATTCCAAATTACCTGGACAAATTGACAAGTAACTCATTTTTATATTTATATACAAGTTTTTTTTTATATTTTTTTTAAAATTTTAAGAGAAATATATTAAAAACAAATCGTTCAACTTCTCAATTTTTTTAGCTATTTGGTTTTTTTTTTTTTTGAAAAAAAATAGGCGAAACTAATCATCCTATAAAAAAAAAATTACACTTAGGAAAACTTTTTGCTAGTTGACACGAAAATTTTTTGGTTTTTGAAAAACAATTTAAAACTTCCCCTTATGTTTTTGGTTTGGAAAAAATTTTGAAATATAAGAAAATTTAAAAACCCGGGGGTTCCCCCCCTTTTGGATCTGGGGACATCCATTTAAAGGTAAATTATTTTAAAATTGAATTTAAAAAATACTTTGTACTAAATGTGACCATTTATGAAATTGCTGTGCACAAAGTCTTTTTTTATAATTTATAAAAAAAATATTTTCTACTTCCAAAATTCTAATTGTTTTTAATCAACGGTGACAAAAATTTTTATCATATTTTTTTAATAAAATTAAAAAAATATATATACGTCAACTTTGATAGTAAAAAACTAAAAGTACAAACCTAATTACCCAGTTTATCAAATTATGATATAAATCATTACATTCTTTATTAGTATTATAAAAAACCTTAAAAAAAGTAACATAAGGTAACAAAAAACCCAAAATCAGGACCCAGGTGAGGTCTTATAAACTTTTTAATGAATACGATCTGAATTCCTCCTAGTAAAACAAAAACATTTTTTATCAGCCCCTACCCATAACACGTCATCCTTACATTTAACGACTTAATCTTTTAACGCTATTCCGTAATCTATTCCTGCTAACAAATATTCGGAAAAATTTTCCCAAAAATTCAATACCCAATTTGATTCAAACAAAAAAAGTATATATGAAGTTGGGATGGGACACCTGCGACACAAAATAGGGAATTTTTGCAACTCTACGTAACATTTACGTGCAGTAAACAATGAAACTTTACAAAAACCCTCACCCCCTCTTTAAGTGACACAACTCAAAAAATAACAAAATCCATTCGAGCTGCAAAAAGTGGGATCCAATTTGGGGTTCGGGGATAATGTTTTCCAAAAACTTTAAGTTATCCATAAATTTTTAAAAACTATAAGAAAAACCTTAAATCTAGGCTTCTGCTGTTAAAATTTTTTTTAAATTTTCAAATTTAGTTTTAATTTTTTCCTTAAGTAGTCGGTTGTTTTTTTAGACCTGTTTCCTCTTTATGACTCATATTCAAATACCCGGGTTACGGCGAGCATATTTTCTCTAAAATGGTGTATAATTTATTATTTAAGTAAAAAGTTACAGAAAAACGTTATCTCCGAGATTTTTAATCGAACATCAGTACACCGAATTTGGAAGAATCTATTAAAATAAAATTTTTAGCTATACATTGGTGTGGGAGTTTGTTTCCTACCCTTAATTTAATTTTTCTATAAATAAAATTTGTTTTAGCAACGCGAATGATAACGAAAGAAACTTGTTTTTGGTTGCTAAGCGTTGCTACCAAAAAATAATATTTTAAAACCGACAAAAGTAAGGGTTAAAAAAAGAAAAAAATCTTGTGGGAAATATTAGGATTTATTTAAAAAAAAGTAACTAATTACAAACTTTTTTTAAAAAACTAGGTTAGATATTAACATTAAAAGTAATTGTGCAATTTGAGCAATTAGCAAAGAAATTGGAGGGTAATATTTTGATTCACCAGTTTTAAATTTGTTGTTGGGGATCGTTATCACCTTTAAACTACGTTAATATTATTTTTTCCCATGTTACTTCATTAGAGGAAATATTTTTAAGTTTTTTTGAAAATCTTCTTATTTCCACCTTATTCCCTTATACTTTCAGCAATATATCCCTTTTGTAAAAAAGTTTTAAACCTCCATTCCTTTTTAAGTCCAAAATATCGACATCAGCATTGCAAGGAACGTAGTTGACGTTCTTCTAAAGGGGAAAAAGTGTTATCTACTGATGTCTTCAAGTTTCCCATTTAAATTCTTTGGTACATTTGGAATATTTGCTTTCAATCCCGATTAACATTATACTCATAACGATAATAAACTCATCTAAAGCATTCCGGGGGTTAAGCTTATTTTCTGTAAAATCTGCCCAAGGAACTGAGCCTTCATCGTTGGTTACCACAAAGTTTTTAACTTTATTTTTTTGACTCCACTATTTTTACTATAGCGTCATTTCTTATTTCTACATCCCTTTGCTTCATTCTGTATATTTCTTTTGTCTGTCAGCCTCCATAATGGCTATTAAAAAACCCCTATTTAACTTTGATCGGGCGCGTTAAGTAAAACTTTTGATTTCTTCTTTTTTATTTTATTTTTGCCTCATAACCATCGTGTTTTTCCCTTTTTAAAAAAGCAACTAGTTTCTTGAACTCCAAAAAAATCTTGATTTTTTTGAAATTGTTAACTGAGATGATAAGAACAGAGGTTGGTGTGATAAAGACTCGGTTTTTCTTTTTAAATACGCCAACATCATATTCTCTCAATCCGCCCTTTGTAGCAAGCATTTTTGAAAACGATTTATATTTTGATGTTCCTCTCTTTAATTTGTCTGGCAGAAGTGAGGCACACGCCCAAAGGGCAAACTGCCTTTGGGTTCATTTCATATTCATTTAACATTTTAAAGGAATGTTTATACTAAATTAACAATAATTCAAAATCTGACAGTTTTGTTAAAGAAAATGTCAACAATAAAAAGTGTTGCTATGGATTAATTTTTAACAGTTTAAAATTTCAATCTCGTATTTCTATTAAAACATGATGTTTAAAATTATTAAAAAATTTTGATACAGAACATAACGAAAAATATAATCATTACGATGCAGGCTCAAAAAGTTTGAAGTTTTAAATGGCGGCTTTTATATTCATTTAAAAACCAAATAAGACTTTCGCATATTGTAAAAGTTTAGTTACTTTTAAATTTAATCTTAAAAGCTGATCTTACCAAAACACTAATAAGCGTGTTTTTTTGTTACAAATGACGATTAAAAATGTTTCACCACCCCACTTCCTTTTTAAATAAAGACAAACCAATCCAAAATATTAAGATTTTAAGCACGGCCAAAAAATTTGACAGGGGTTAAAAATTTTGATTCTCCCCCTTTCAAGTTAATCGGGCGCTTTTGTTGCTTTTTTTTTTAAAAATCTTTTAAAGCTCTTTATTTTTTTCGGTGAACGACTGCAGCTCGGCGATTAGACGGTTAAAATAAATTTTAAATGTTTTAGGAAAAAAAAGTTTAATCTTTTAATAATCGGCGATTGAAAAAAGTTAACAAAAAACGATAGTCTATGGGGCCTAAATTATTAATTTTATTTGTCAAAATCAATATATTTCCTTATTAAAGTAAAGCATGATTGGGAAAATAAAGTTAATCTTTATTTAAACCAATATTATTTTGAAATTGGGGAAAAACTGTTCTTAAATATAGATCGAAGCAAGTGTTAAAACTTTTTGGATGGCATTGGTTTTTACATCAAAAATTTCTAAAAAATTCCGAACGTGGAGGAATTTAAGAATTAAAAAAAACGCTGGATTTAACGAAGGCCATTTTTGTTTTAATTTGGCACCATTGTTTTTGCGATTTTTGAAAATGTAGTGTCATTGAGTTTTTGCTGTCAAGTGATCGAACAAAAGTAATTCAAGTCACTGTTTAAGTTTATTCCGTGCAATCTTTCTTATTTTTTGGGGCCCTTAAAATCGGATCAAAGGGTTGAAAATTTTTACGGTTCAACAGGCAAAAAAAATTTCTCCCGGGGCTGTGCTACCACTCGTCTGACTTGACTACATTAACTAGGGTTATAAGTCAAGTCTACGAGAACAAACGAAATTTAATAAAATTTTAAAACGGCGATGTTTGAATTTTTTGATCGGGTTATGGTGTTTTCCCTGGACAAGTAATTGCGTGTAGGGCTAGAGGCGACGTCATACGCCCTACTGTTTTTGGGGTTTGAAAAAAAAAAGATCTTCAAAAAAAGGGGAATGGTTTTTGCTTTTTTTTTTTTTTAATTACAATTAAATTTTAGGGCCCCTTTTAATTCGGTGTTTTTTTTTAAATCACTTGTTTTAAATATGTTATTAATTCCACATTATAATGTGGTTTTAAAGCATTTAAAGTTAAGAAAACAGTTAGAGTTACAGTTTTAAATTTTTTAAAATATAATTTTAATTGCATCATATAAAATTTGTATTTTTTTTTATTTATCAAATATTGTATCATTCGCAAACATCATTTCTTTTTATATAAGTAAAGTTAATCATTATGTTTTCCCCCTCATTAGTCTAATACCTTAGAAAACGGAATATGTTATGATACAATAATACCGCTTCCCCTGGGCATTATAAGCGGGCATTATGATAATGCCCTTATAATCCCTTTACAATAGGGAGTCTAGCTTTAATTTATTTCTCTCACAATAAAGATCAAAGTTTATACAAAAAAAATTTTTTTTAATACAAAAAAAATTACTTTATTTCAAAAAAATTTACAATTTTAAATTGTCCGGAAAATTGTTTTGATCTCACTATAATTGTTGTTTTTTTTGTGATGGTAGCGGCGGTGGTACAACTAAACCATTTGTATAAAAGAAAGCATTAAAAAATTTTCAATGGGTCGATAGGGGTAACCTCGAATTTTTTACTGAATTGGCAATCATTTTTTTACTGTTTTTGATGAAATACTTTCTTCTATATATCTCAAAAAACTGACTTTTCCATTTTCCATGTTGTTTGGGGTTTCCAAGCCCCCCTCAACAGGAGAAAGATGTGCGACGCAAACAGTGGCCGGTGTAAACTTCCATTATCCCGTTTTAAATTTTGAATCTGTTGGGACGCTTCAGTATTTTTTCGGGTTTTTGTACATCGACCCTTTCTATGGGGGAAAAAATCTTCGCTCCTTTATTCGCTAGTCTTATTTTTATTTTTTTTTTAAGTTTAAACTATCTTCTAAAAAATAGTAAACTTTTGAAGTTGAAGTTTAGTTCTGTACCCTTAACCAGACTGTTCCTCTATCTTCAATGTCATCAATTCATTTTTACCAACTCATCGTCTTAAACCTTTTAAAAAACCCCCTTACCAATATGACTTTGTGTACCAAGTAATAAATTTTTAATATCTTTCAAAACTTTAGACTTCTTCCCGGGGCGTATCCTTTCGACTTAACTTTAAAAAAGATATGAGACGATGGTAAAAACGAAAATATATTTTCATAGACTCAACGTAGACCTTAGGTTTTTATACTTGGTCAGAGAGTTTTGTGTATTTTTCCGATAAAAATAAAAAAGTTTGTTAAACATATGTATAAAATAAAAACAATAACTTACCAGTTCTGGAATTTCCATTAAAACGTTTTCGTTATTTGAAGAATTGCGTTCGCATCTCCCAAAAACCAAATATGCCATACTCCGAAACATACTGTTGCCTTGATTTAACTGGCAAATAACCCGGGCGCTTTTGGCCTTTTCTCTTATATTTTGGAATTTCTTCCATTTTGGGGAAATCGTTAAATAAAAAATAAACTTTACTAACTGGCCGAAACATCAAAGTCAAACTTAACACCAGTCATTATCTACTTCTAACAGTACAGGTGCAACTTATTTTTATATTGCGAATAAATAATGTAATTAGTCATTGAAAAACTCTTTTTGGGTAAAACATAAAGCATTGTTCCCCTTTTTGGGGTTTTGCCCATCTTTAAAGAAATCTATCGGGCTATTTTTCGTTTAAAAGGGTCCGGTAACCCTGCACATAGCTATTATATATAAATGATTACAAGATCACAGTGTTTTGAAATCTAGAAAGACTATTTAAAAAAATAATAAAATTTTTCTAACCAAAAAAAGCGTGTTTTTTTATTGAACCTCAAATATAAGTAAATAATTAATAAAAATTTCTTAAGCACTATTAATCCAATTACGTTGATTAGTTTTGCCGTTGGTTTATGCGCGACTCAATGACGCGATGAAATCTCTCATATTTTCATCCTTACAGAAGACAAAGTTAAAGTTAGACGTATTTAGCATTTTTTTAAATTTTTTGGTGGTTAAAGAGCAGTTGCTTGCTTAAAGTTGCTTTGTTAGTTTTAGAAAAAGAATATTTTATAGATTGAGAACATTAAAATGGAGTATTCCACCATCAGAGCGGTGCCGTATCTGATATACTGGCAGTTGCCACGGATTTGGGGAGTATTCCCCCCAACGGATCGGGAAAATCACTTTTTTTTTTTAAATACCAATTTTTGTGAAATTTGTGTCAAATTCTTTATTTTCTTTATACGAAAATATTAGCCTACTATATGAAAGACATGATTTACATAAAACAACTGTTTGTGTCTGAAAAAGAAATGGAATATAAATTAACTATACCGGGTGTTTCTCACAGGTGGTTCCCCCCTATAACTTTTTTACTTTTTAAGATGGAAAAATGAAATTTGGCATGTCGATATATGACCTAAAAATGCATTTAATGACGTGTTCAATTGTTTCTGACGATTTCCGGTTTCAGCTGAAATGACCTTAACTTTTGAATTTTAAATGGAACACCCTGTATTTTTTTCACCTATTCGATAGAAAATGACATTCTAAATACAATGATACCCCATATGTCAACTTTTGACATTTTCCTTTAAAGATATTTAATTTTTTAAAATTCAGTCTAAAGTGCTATGACGTCGTTAAAACAACCAATTGAAAAATCAAAAGTGAAAATGGTTTTAACTATCTGACTTAGTTCATGTCTTTTCCAAAAAATTTAAAAAAATTCCAAAATTTTATTTCTAGATATAACAATTTTTCAAAGGGAACGATGGTGGCTCGTTGGCATATTTAAGATCATTTCTTTCGATAATTTGATACCTAACTAATATTTTAAGTTAAATCAACTTTAAAAAAGCAAAAAATAGGCATAGTAGGTGTGGCATTCAAATAAGGTCAGGTAGGCTTGGAAATAAACAAAAATGTTAATGAAAAAACAATGATGTTACAAAAGTTTAACAATTAAATTCGAGTTAGTTATTTAAAGTTATTGTGTTTATTAAAAAAGGATGATTTAAATACCTAAAAATATAATAGTTAATAATTATAATTTTAAAAATTATTATTATTGTTAAACAACGACTCTGACTATATTGCTTTGGTGATTTAACTCTTTTAATATGCGGACGAGCCATCATCATTTGAAAAATTAGTTGTCTAGAAATAAAATTGAATCTTTTTATTTCTAAAAAGGACATAAATTTATGAAGAAAACTATTTTTTCCACGCCTCTGGACTCAAAATTGGTTGTTTTAACGAAATTAAAGACTCCCAAAATTAAATTTTAAAAAATTAAATATTTTTAGGAAAATGTTCAAAGTTGACATATGGGGTATCATTTGTAATAAGAATGTCATTTTTTATCAAATAATTAAAAAAATACAGGGTGTTCCATTAAAATTTAAAATTTGGGGTCATTTCCGGTAAAACAAATTATCAGAAACAATTGAACATCTTTTTTAAAACATTAGGTCATATTTGAAAAGATTTTTTTCCCATCTTAAAAAAAAATTTATAAGGGGAACCACCTTTGGACAGTATATACTTATTTTGGATAATTTTTTTGAATAAATTTTCTCAAAATAAAATCCTAAATTTTCAAAATATGTCGATCTTTAAAAAATTCATTATAATTAATATACATTTAAATAATAGGACAATATTTCATTAAAAACCATATAACATGTATTTATTAATTTTGTGTTTTTGGGGCGCTGTCCGAATATGGGTTTTTTAGGCGGTAACGTTTCGTTTTTGAAATATCAATCATTAAACAAACCAAACCCAACATCAAAATTTCCCATTTCCCCTTCTTTTTCAAAATTCTTGTTTTTTTAAATTGGCACAAATTTTAAAAAAACCTCTTAAAAAACTTTTTTTTATATTTATTTTATTTTTATATCTATACAAAGGAAATTTTTTAAACATGGCCCAATTTTAAAAAAAAGGAAAAATTTTTAAAAAAAGGGAAAAAGACATATAAAAAAATTTTTAAAAGGGGTTTATAAAATATTTTAAGTTTTTTTGATGGATTTAACGGATTTTCCAAAACGAAAGATTTCCGCCAAAAATTTTTATATTCGTGATGCCCAAAAAAAACCCCCGGTCCCAAATTTTTGGGTTAAAATCGGAGTTGCGGTACTTTCTAGAAATTATCTTTTGTCAATAAAAAATAATAATAATATGACTACGGGTTTTAACTAAAAAAAAAAATATGGCCATTTTGATGGGGCGCCCGGGGCCGCCCTTTCCCCCCTAAAAAAGGCCTGATGCAGAGTAAAAAATTGAATGGGAAAATGTCTTTTGGTTTTTTAAAAAACCATTTTTTAAAAAATATTTGTGTTTATTGTTAATTTTAAAAATAAGCAAAATTTTTTTGGGTTTTTTTAAAAAAAAATTTCTTTAAAAGGAACCAATATTTATTGATTTTTTATACCATATAGGAATTTTTTTGTGTCTCAACTAAAATATGTGTCAGTTTGTTACCAAAAGACATATTTAGAGAAAATGCAATGACCACTATAGGTAGAAGGTTCCAATTTCATAGTATCGATACTTCAGAAATAAAAGCAAGAACAAAGAAGAAAAATATTATTGAACAATTTTTCATAGCACAAACCGTAAAAACCTACAGAAGAGCAACAAGTGCCCCACAACCAGTCGGTGGGCAAGAGAAGAAAGCTTTTTTGTGGAGTGGGGCAATGGTGGGCAAGAGAAGAAAGCTTTTTTGTGGAGTGGAGCAATATAAAGGCAAATAGCTCTTTCTTAAATTGAATTAGGTTACTAAGAGTTGTAAGGGGCGCCCCTTTCTAAACATGGGGGAATATTTCAAGCAGGGTCTGATTTGTAATAAATACGAAGTAAACAATTAAAAAGAGGTTTTGTTTAAAAGAATAATTCGATTTTTTTAAAGCTGCTGTGGTTTGGGATGTAATCTGCTTGTGCAAATTAAATGAAAACTATCCATAGTCATTTTAAGATAAGAAGGTTAACATCAGGAATTTTAAAAAGTTTTTGCTACTTAGTGAAAAATTTGTTAAAATTCATTTAGAATGTGACAAATTTATCGTTTGAAAATATTTTATGATTTAGAAAAATACTTTACTTGGTAATTTTTTACTTCAATTCAACCAATAAATTTGGAAATTTCTAAACGAATTTTAAGTAATTTTTCATTAAGCAGCAAGATTTTTTCAAAACCTTTATGTCAAGCTGAATGCACACCTGCTGAGTCGAAAGTCGCAGTAGCTTAGTAGTCCAGTAAATAAAGGGACAAAGCTGTAAAGTTTTCGGGGATGCTTTCGAATAAAAAAAAGCTTATCAACATTAACAGGTAGGAAAGGGCTGAATATGGCCGCTTAAGGTACAAAAAATGGGTTCCCGCTAATATCCAAAATATGCAACTGGAGAATTCTTGTTTTGACAAAAAATAAAGATTGCCTAGTAGTCTACAAAAATGGTTCCCATAATTTCTTTCAAAAAATCGATAGTTTTTGAGATAACGGGACCCAAAAGTCCCCTTATTTCATCGGCCGCTCTACCGCTAGAATGCCGCTATCTTAATGAATTCACTTATAAGGGGGCGGACGAATTGTTTCATTACTCGGGCAAAAATATACATGTTTTAATCATTCAAAGTTCATCGGAATGGAAAACCTTACTATCATTCATATATGAGTTTGGGTCCATTCTGATTTTCTAGAATATTAAAAAAGCGGTCAAAGTTTTTTCATAATATTTTGAGAGTATCTTATTAATTTATTGATATTTTTTTAAAAAATGAATTGTTATTAACATTTCTTTTTTATAATGAGACCTTATTAAATATTCAATAATCCCAGAAAATTTCCTTCACCATCTTTTTTGCGTTTTGATAAAAAAATGTTTTGCCCATCTGCATTTTTTAGCCGTTTCCAGAGTTCTAAAAAATCTGTAGAATAAACGCGAATTAAAACCTTATCATCTATTAAAATGCTTTTCAAAGTTTCTTTTGTTTTTTTTAAATGTACTTTTTTCTTTTTAAAAGAGTAATAATTTTTTAAAAATCAGGGAAATTCATCGCACCATCGACTCGCGGACACACAACTAACCACATCTATCCAGTGTGTAATGTTATGGATTTTTCGACGGTCGTTTTTGCGAAAAATATTGGTGTTGCGAAAAAAATGGAAAGGACTTTTTGAATTTTAGGTGATCATTATTTTTTGTTTAAACAAAAATTCTCTAATTCGCATATTTTGGCAGTTTTTCGGGGAAACTTATTTTTGGGACTTTGGGAGGCCATTTTCAGCGGGTTCCCACGTCGGAATCGTGATAAACTTTTTCTCGCTTGAAAGCATCCGCGAAGACCTAAGAATTGCGCCACAAATAAAAACTGTACAGATTTATTTACAGCTTTGGGTACATTAAGGTCTTCAGTTACTGGACTATAGTGAAAAATTAACTTAACGACATTTAGCAAGTTTTAAAATATTTATTTTAAACACAAGGATCATTTTACAAAATTAAATCAGTGATATTTTAGATGTTTTTCAGTTAAAGATGCTTATAAACAAATTACGCTTTCTTTCTTTTTGTTTTTTGTTAAAAATAATGCGTTCAAATAGTTTTTACTTGTTTCTTAGTATTATTTAGAGGGTCTATCATGGGTTCATCGCTCTCCCAGTGGTAGCAAATATCTATATGGAATGGTTTGAACATTCAATTAAAACTGCACTAATTAAACCAAAAGTTTGGCTGAATATGTTGACGATACTTTGGCCATATGGACAGGTAATGACGTAGAAGAACTTGAAGGTTTCTTAAAACATCTTAATTGCCTCCGACCTTGTATTGAAATTCTGGCAATGGAGAAGGAGCAAACTCGGCCCTACCTTTCCTCGACGTTCTAGTTAAACGAAATAATGGTCATATTCAAACCTCAGTATACAAAAAGCCTGCCCACACTGGACAATATTTACACTAAGTCTAACCACTCCTTAAGCGAAGCCAAACAGGGGGTTATACGTACTTTATATAATCGTGCAGTGACCTTGTAGCAACATTGGAATCACTGCAAGAGAAATGGATAACATAACTGAGGATCTTAAGCAGAACGGATACAGTGAGAGACTAACAAAGGAAACAATCGAAAAATATCAAAATAAGACAAGAAACTCTAATGTGAACCCAAAGACCAGACTGACCAAATATTTATGACAATTCCGCCACTATTGAGAACTTCGGAAAAGATTCGCAGAATCGCGAGTAAAGTATAATGGCTAAAACGGCGTTTAAATCCCAAACTACTCTAGAAGTATTCTTACTAAGGCGAGAGCCAGACAACAATGTTTCAAATAAGGACTGTATCTACCAAATTCCCTGTAGATGTGGTGAAAGTATATCGAGGAAACAAAGAGACCATGAAGTTAGAGTTAAAGAACACAAAAAACATACGGAGGAACGAAGACAAACGTCAGAAGTCAGGGATTGCCGAACACGCTTGGTCAAACAACACCGCATACAATGGTCGGAAGCAAAAACTATTTATAAAGAAACCCACTGGAAGAAAAGAAAATTCAGAAGCTGTAATAATTTTAAACAACAAAAATGTATTTAGCAAGCCTAGCATCGATATTTCGAACATCTGGCGGCCCGTTGCTGAACAATAGCCGTGAAAAATCGATCCAGCTTCGGTGAACAAGGGATAGTATATAAGTCGTAGCTTTTAGGAATAGTTTTTAGTTATCCTTGAAAACGGTTGGAGATACATCACTAACCGAAACGGTGTGTAACAATTAACAAATAAGAACATTAAAATTAGTTAGTGTTATTAGAACACTTATTGCTCTAACACCTTCAAGGGAAAGGGTCTATCATGTCTCATTTGAAAGCTTAGACCTTCAGCTTTAAAACAAGCGGTGTGGGACTTTCTTCTCTGAATAGAAGTCATGTTATGAGCGGAAAAGCTCGAAAAATAATTATTTTAAAATATTTTTTCACTAAATTTGCAATATCTTCAGTTCTAATTGACTGTTTTTAATTTAGCCAACGCCATTTTGTTTTATTTTTTATAGGGAACAAAAAAGTATTTAAAACCTTTTATGGTCTAGTATAGTTCATTAGCTACAGTGTTTTAACCAATTAATTAGTTTATAACAATTTTCTGACCACTTCTTCGCGCGACTTTTAGCTTTGGTTTTACCGAACAATAAATACATTGAAAACAACTACTTATTTCCGTTAACCCCAATTTTCGAAGAAAATATAGGGTCGCTCTTTCGTTCTGAGAATAAATTTCCGAGTAATGTTTGAACCCCTCGTATTTATTCAGCAATTAACAGTACTGTAGGTGCATTTGTTACGAAAAAAATATACTTTTAATAAAGAAAATTACAATATACTCATTTGAAAACATATTGTGTACAAAATAAAGCGATTTTCCACTTATAGGGAACTAAACTCTCATATACAGTTTCCAAACAGCCTAGCATCATCAATTTCACGAATCATTTGGCCGATGTTGTTCTTTAAATTAATGATTGGCAACGTAGTGTTATTCGTGATTTTGGGATATTCGCCTGTAATTTAGCGAAAACGATTGGATGGTTAGCGTGTTAGGTTATAACTAAATAATAACACCTTCAAACGCAGTATCATTTTTAACTTTCTCGCAGTATACACGGTGTACTAAATTTTTTTGTTTAATTAGTAACTTTCTACCAAAGCTTAATTACAGTTTTTAAATCGTTAATAAAATATTAAGTATTAGGGTCAGTAAGTGGTTACTGGTTGAGGATGTGCTCGGAGATCGAGACGCAGTCGAAATATCCAAAACAATCGAAACCAGTAAGAACCTACAGATCGTAATGCTTTCGCTGTTTTTTGCATGCTTAAAATATTGAGTTGATATGAAATATAAAAATAGACACAAATATTTTGTTAGGTATATCACACACCTTAATCAAATATCTAGCTAGTATATTAAGTTTTTATGACAAGCAATTTATTATTTGTCATTAGTATTGCATTTGTCACAGATTTTTTAACTTTAGCTCGTTCAATTCGACTTTGTGTGAGATATAATAAAGCAAGAAAGTGACGATTTGGATCTAGAGACTGTTTTATTAACATTAATAATGTATCTTTAATACTCTGTATATTTAAGAGTCACATTCTATACCAAGAAATGCTATTTTAAACAAAAAAGTCCTATGAAGTTTTTTAAAATTTTGCCAAATTTTTGAATTTGACAACGGGATGACAACTGTCAACATTGATGTTTAGAATGCCGATTTTGTAGGATCTTTTTATCTTAATAGCTATTTTTGTATCAGGGCGTTACTGGGACTATAATGCTCTGAAGGTCGAAATAGCCCGAGAGATTTTACTCCTGGCCCGAGGGGCTAGATTTCGACCTGATGGGCATTATAGTCAATGCTAAGTGGTGCATACAATGCTTTATGTTTTACCAAAAAAGAGTTTTTCAATGACTAATTACATTATTTATTCGCAATATAAAATAAGTTGCACCTGCCTGTATACGTAAGTAGATAATGACTGGTGTTAAGTTTGACTTTGATGTTTCTGTCAGTTAGTCAGTTGGCATTTTTATTTAACGATTTGCTCAAAATGGAAGAAATTCTACAAAATATAAGAAAAAGGTCATAAAAGCGACCGAAAATCTTTTGCCAGTTAAATCAAGGCAACAGTATGATCGGGAGTATGGCATATTTGGTATTTGGAAAGATGCGAACGCAATTCTTCAAATAACCGAAAACGTTTTAATGGCATTTTTCCCAGGAACTGGTAAGTTATTGATTTTATTTTAATACATATGTTTAACAAACTTTATTATTTTTAGTCGGAAAAATACAGTCCGAACTCTTTCTGGACCAGTTTGATTGATGGTCTATGAAAATATAGACATTTCGCAATACCATCGTCTCATATATTTTTTAAAAGTTAAGTCGAAAGGATACGTCCGAAGAAGTCTAAAGTTTTGGAAGGAGAACAAATATTAAAATTTATTAAGAAGGCTCCTGATGATATCTACTTGGTACACAAAGTCATATTGGTAATGGGTTTTTTTGGAGGTTTAAGACGAGATGAGTTGGTCAAAATGACCATTGATGACATTGAAAATAGAGGAACAGTCTTGGTTATAAAGGTACCAGAAGCTAAAACTTCCCAAATTCAAAAAGTTTTACTATCATTGAAGAGGATTTAGGCGCTTTAAATTTAATAAAAAAGTACACAACATTAAGACCAGCTGGAATAAAGGAGCGAAGATTCTTTCTTACCTATAGAAAGGGTCGATGTACAGTACAACCCATTGAAAAAATACCATAGGAAGCGTCCCAACATTGATCGCAAAATTTTTAAAACTGGATAATGCAGAAGCTTACACCGGCCACTGTTTGCGTCGCACATCGTCAACTTTACTTGTTGAGGCAGGTGCTTCGTTTGAAACGCTAAAACAACATGGGAAATGGAAAAGCTCTTCAGTAGCTGAAGGATATATAGAAGAAAGTATTTCATCCAAAAACAAAGTAGCCAAAATGATTGCCAATTCAGTTAATTCCGAGGTTAATTCCGTATCGACTATTGAAAATTCTCTAATGGACTGTTCTTCTATACAAAATAGCGTTAGTGCTACCACCCCTGCTACCATCACAAAAAACACCGACCATTCTATAGTGGGATCAGCTACATTTTCCGGGACATTTCAAAATTGTAATTTTTATTTTGGAAATAAAAATTTAATTTTTTGTATTGTTTAAAGAAAAATTTTTTTTTGTATAAACTTGATCTTTATAGTGAGAGAAATAAAATTGGATAAGCAATAAAATTTCCATATTAGCGCATTAGGGCATTATAAGCGGGCATTATCATAATGCCCGCTTATAATGCCTAGGTGTGATAGCAGGTATTATTGCTATCATAACATATTCCGTTTCTAAGGTATTATAGATCAATAATAGATAGGTAAAACATAAATAATATTTGACATTGTAAGTATGATTTTTTAATATACAGGGTACATCATAAAGAACGTATAAATATTTTTTTTTAAATGCGAAATCTGGACATGAGGTTCGATTTCTGAGGGGGAAAAAAACCCCTTTTCTCCCAAT